>JAUMHE010000037.1:1280848-1300648 GCA_032359235.1 Enteromius mattozi | reverse complement strand
TTAGCTGGTCATGTGCTGGTTTAAGCTGGTCTTTAGCTGGTCATGAGCTGGTTTAAGCTGTTCCTTAGCTGGTCATGAGCTGGTTTAAGCTGGTCTTTAGCTGGTCATGAGCTGGTTTAAGCTGTTCCTTAGCTGGTCATGTGCTGGTTTAAGCTGCTCCTTAGCTGGTCATGTGCTGGTTTAAGCTGCTCCTTAGCTGGTCATGAGCTGGTTTAAGCTGCTCCATAGCTGGTCATGAGCTGGTTTATGCTGGTCTTTAGCTGGTCATGAGCTGGTTTATGCTGGTCTTTAGCTGGTCATGAGCTGGTTAAAGCTGGTCTTTAGCTGGTCATGAGCTGGTTTAAGCTGGTCATGAGCTGGTTTAAGCTGCTCCTTAGCTGGTCATGAGCTGGTTTAAGCTGGTCCTTAGCTGGTCATGTGCTGGTTTAAGCTGGTCCTTAGCTGGTCATGGGCTGGTTTAAGCTGGTCCTTAGCTGGTCATGAGCTGGTTTAAGCTGTTCCTTAGCTGTTCATGTGCTGGTTTAAGCTGTTCCTTAGCTGTTCATGTGCTGGTTTAAGCTATTCATTAGCTGTTCATGTGCTGGTTTAAGCTATTCCTTAGCTGGTCATGTGCTGGTTTAAGCTGCTCCTTAGCTGGTCATGAGCTGGTTTAAGCTGGTCTTTAGCTGGTCATGAGCTGGTTTAAGCTATTCCTTAGCTGTTCATGTGCTGGTTTAAGCTGGTTCTTAGCTGGTCATGTGCTGGTTTAAGCTGGTCATGGGCTGTTTTAAGCTATTTCTTAGCTGGTCATGTGCTGGTTTAAGCTGGTTTTTAGCTGGTCATGTGCTGGTTTAAGCTATTTCTTAGCTGGTCATGTGCTGGTTTAAGCTGGTTCTTAGCTGGTCATGTGCTGGTTTAAGCTGGTTCTTAGCTGGTCATGTGCTGGTTTAAGATGGTCATGAGCTGTTTTAAGCCATTTCTTAGCTGGTCATGTGCTGGTTTAAGCTGGTTCTTAGCTGGTCATGTGCTGGTTTAAGATGGTCATGGGCTGTTTTAAGCTATTTCTTAGCTGGTCATGTGCTGGTTTAAGCTGGTTCTTAGCTGGTCATGTGCTGGTTTAAGCTATTTCTTCCCTGATCATGAGCTGGTTTAAGCTGGTCCTTAGCTGGTCATATTATGTGCTGATTTAAACCGGTCCTTAGCTGGTCATGAACTGTTTTAAACTGGTCCTTAGCTGGTCATGAGCTGTTTTAATCTATTCCTCAGCTGGTCATATTATGTGCTGGTTTAAGCTGGTTGGTCCTTAGCTGGTCATGAGCTGTTTTAAGATAGTCCTTAGCTGGTCTAATCTGGTTATAAGCAACTAGCTCCTGCTCATGACCATCTTAAACCAGCTCAAACCAGCATCTATCCTACAAAACCTACCTAACCAGAATATAATTTTTTTTTCAACAGGGATTTGTGAGGAAAACTAGGCGTTAACATTCCTTTGTATCTAAAAAGTGAGGTGCCAGGTTAGTGCAGGAAGTAGACTGTTTAAAATCTGTCCATCATCTGCCATATGACTTATCATTTTGAAACAGGAAATGATGTCATGTCAGTGGTGCATGCTAGTCCATAACTAATGATTATCCTGAGATGTAATGCTAAAAACATTAGTGTTTTAACCACTGTATTTTTAATGCAAGGCATCTTTAACTTGAATGTATGAGGCTTCCAGTTTTACCATTTATTGCATTTATTCTTTTAATCATTTACAGCTAATGATTCAGAAGCCTCGCCCATTCATAAGAATGTATAGCTTACTTCTGCTTTGAAATGAGTGGATACTATATTTAACTTGCAAAAATATGTCATTAAAATGCTAGTTTTGAATGGCTGTCGATGGAGAAGATCCTATCATCTCGAAAATCCAATTTGTGCAACCCAGTGTTGCCCATCTTGGTTTCGGCGTCAATACCTGACGTCAATAATAGGACACAGTGGCCATTAACACGTATAAATCACAGGAGACACAGTACAAATCTACAAATCAATCTGTTAAAAAAAAACAATAAGACAACTGTTTGCATTCACACTATGTGGTTTACACGCAAAACCATTATTAGCTATGAGGGTTTTAAGTTACAGTACGAACATTAATCTCCCCTGGATCCACGCCGTTAAGCCCCAAATCCCTAAATCCTATTATTCCATCCTCCCTTAAAGTGTATAAATTGCCTCATCTTTTGCCGACCACCGTATTTTAAACGCCGTGGGCTGGTGTGAAGAGCTTCAAGGGCCTCTCTTGCCAGGAAAGCTCAGTATAGAAAGCAAACCTCGTGTCGCTCGGGCTTCTGATCAAAACACCATTTGTTCTGTGTCATTGCAATATATTCTTCGGCTATCTGCTATATCTAAACCTCACAAGGAATACGAGGCAATTCGTCAGATGTTAGATTATACTGACACTTTTATATACTGATAATGCTTTAGAAAGCAATTTTAATATGCCATATTTCACTCAGCTCAGGAAACAGACGACCTCCCGCTTGTTTAAAGAGCAAATCGTTGGCCATGATGTTGCCATCACAACGTCCAGCAGCTAAAATGTCACATCACCTTTGTCGACATGCCTAAATCACCAACAAACTGCTGTAGAGAGAGCTGAAGTGGACCGTTCCTTCCACCTGTTTGCTTACAAGCCACATTCCCAGGTTATTAAAGCACGTTGATCATAATCAATGTGTCTTATTTTTGTAAACAGGAGAGCTGGGAGGAAATTAAGTTAGATGCATTTTCTTTAGACAGCCAGGGATATTACAGCCATCCTTCTGTGTCACAAATCACATTAATGCAAAAGTTAGACTGAAAGGATGGTATAAATACTACTCACCCTTACAGGAATCCCCATTAAGATGCATTTATACACAAAACCCGTCTTAAAAGCTTCTCTGTATACAATTTAGTCACATTATGAAAAAAAAAGAAGAAGAAAAAAACATACCTGAGATAACGCAGTGGCTCTATGGTTTCAGGTTCTTTCTCATTGGAGCTGTGGTTCATCTTGATTGATTCAGCTGCACTTATCTCTAGCAATAGTCACCCTCTTATTGCTCTTTCTTTTCTCACTGTGTGCCCTGCTTCTGTCTACTGGCTTACTGGCTGATAAAACCAGGCTCCACGCGTAGATCAGCTACTCTTGCTGGAAGTGTCAGCCAATTAAGAGGCAGGGAGACACCGGGAGTGCCGTCTGATTGGCTGAGCACCCCTGATGCTGGAGAGCTCAGTCAAGCATGAACCGCATCCCTTTCAGATGTAGCATCCTCAGTACGAAAGTGTGAATATGTCTATTTCAATTCAAACGCTTATTCATCATGCTGCTGCTTTGGCACATTATTTATGTAATACTACTGGTCATGCATATATTCATGCGGTGAGGCATTGATATTCAAGGTTTGACCATTTATAATGATTTTAGAGAACAAGACTAATTCATGTAAATTATGAGTGTAACAGTGTGTAACATGTTTAAATTGCTTAATCCTATTATAAATATGTAAGAATTGGCTCATTTGCATTTGAAATGAGCAATCAGCAATGTTTCAAATAATTTAAATAACAGAAATGTAATAAAAGTTGAATCAATGGTTACAGTTTAGCGCCACACTGCCGTTTAGAGGTCATATCGCGTCATTGCAGGCACAACAATGTCCTATTCTGGTGAAACGCTAGGGATATAATTGAGCTCCAGTTCGTCTAAAACTAATGAGAAGCATTTGTGGACATAACAGACTTAAATAACACCTTAAATGCCAAGATGTACTATTTTTCCTCATCATATTGGTGGTTAGTGGATGACGGAAGTTACAGTAAAACAATTAAGCGTGTTCCTTAGACGTATTGGTATAAATACCTGGAATATTCAACGCTGGTCTCTCTTTGCACATCATTAAAACGATCGTTGCAGAGCGAACTGCATTTATGGCGCGAACGATGTGGGGATTTCCCGCCTCAGAATGAAAAATAAATAATAAATAATGTTTGAAATAAGAAAAACTTCGAAATGTGAGATATAAGTCGCAGTTAAAAATAACAATAATGAGATATGAAGTCATACTGGGAAGTCAGAGCTATATTATATTACTCTTGGGGGGCACATGCTCTCCATATTCCCACAATTTCTTTTTCTTTTCTTTTTTTGTTGTTGTTCTTTGTTTTTGTGGAAAAAGCGAGTCAGAACAAGCTAAAACTATGGCACATTTTGACACAATTTTACAACTGACAAAAGCACCTTTAAAATAAAAAGTTCTCTTTAATCAGTAAAGTCTTAAAATTAACAAAATACTAAATGTGGATTTATTGGGTTTAAAAAATTAAAAAAAATAAAAAAACAGGTGGCTGACTGTTTCTTCTTAGTACATATGTCCATAAGTTGTCTCTGGACTCCATTCTGTGTGTTGTATTATGACATCATAAATTAGAATGCTGATATCTCTTAGAATGTGGTAGAATTCAAATGCGTGGTTCAAATACTTTGCAGCAAGGGTGAGGAACGTGATCCAAGCTCAAAGCCAAGCCCAAAGTATTTATGCAGCTGTTGTAAACTTTTTTGAGATTTGAAACAATGTCTGTTAATAATGTTTTGAAGGGCATGGGCTACAAGTTCATAGCAGAGATTGGTGAAGGCAGTTTTTCCCAAGTCAAGCTCGCCACTTCGCAGAAGCACCACTGTAACGTGGCCATCAAAATTGTGGACCGTGTAAAGGCCCCTAAGGATTTCGTCCAGAAGTTTCTCCCAAGGGAACTGTCAATTTTGAGACGAGTGAATCATGAGCACATTGTGCAAATGCATGAGTTAATTGAGGTGGCTGGAAAACGACTTTGTATCGTGATGGAAGCTGCAGCAAAAGATCTCCTTCAGAAGATACATGAAGTGAAACGCATCTCAGAAGAACAAAGCAAAAACTTGTTCTCTCAGATGGTCAGTGCCATCCACTACCTCCACCAGATGGACATCATCCATCGGGACCTCAAGTGCGAAAACATACTGCTGACAACCGAAGAACAAGTCAAGATCACAGACTTCGGTTTCGCCCGCTGTGTTCAAAATCCTTCAGAGCTCAGTCAGACCTTCTGTGGTTCTGCAGCCTACACTCCACCAGAAGTCATCATGGGAAAGCCGTATGACCCAAAGAAGTATGACATATGGAGCCTCGGGGTGATTCTATACGTCATGGTTACTGGATCGATGCCGTACGATGATACCAACTTGAGGCGACTTCACCGTCTTCAACGAAAGACTTTGGTTTTTCCGGATGACGCTGGTGTTCAGGAACCATGCCAGGTCTTCATCCGTACTCTGCTCCAGTTCAATCCTTCCACACGTCCAAACATTCAGCAGGTGGCAGAACATCCATGGATGCAGAAGGAAAAAAGCTAAAGCACACAAGCTAATAAAACAAAGTGTGCAAATGCAAAGAAACACAGTGTTACGAATCCATTCAGCTGGGAGAGTTTGCATAGTCCTAATATTTGAATTCCAGTCACGACTGATGAAAATGATCAGGTTTGGGAGAACAGTCTGAGGCAGAATAGCAATAGATTAATGGAGAAACTATCAAATTAATTACACAAAGTAGTAGTTGACCGATGTGGGTCTTTGTAATGGCCCACAATGATACAGCTATCTTCAGAACAAGGTGCCAGTTTTGTCTGCAGCAAGTAAGACGTATACAAAATTTCAATATTAATTCCTATATTGTATACATATACTTAAGTTACCAGTATAAATGTCATTAAGTGGGGGCAAAATTGAGAACCATGCATATATTTTAATGGACAAAAGTTATTTTTGAAAACTTATTTATAACATGAAAGAGATACATTTCATGGTAACTCTTGAACTTGCACCTTATTGGTCAATATGAAATTATATGGCTACAGATGTGTGGCTAAAAATCATTCAATGCTTTCATTTAACAAATTTATTTCATTCATATAATATTGACATGTGGTCCACTCTGACGAAAAGCCATTTCACACTCCATCAAACACTCGGAAGTTTATTAAATTCATTCAAATTAGATCCTAGTTAAAAAAAACTAAAAACTAAACACATTCAGTCAAAATACACCCACACCATAACAGGTTAAAATTAGTTTTTATTATAATTATTAACTGATAGGGCATAAACAGATGAAAAAAAAAATTTTTTTTTGTTTTCTTTTTTTTTTACAATTCTTAAAAGAGACGCTCCACAATAAATGACGGCAGCATCTCAGGGGGAAATGGAATGGTGTTAGTTGTCAGCAGCAGGCAGTAGTCAGAACAGCAGTCAGAAACGGGGGGACCTCTTGTGTCCAAAACGCTCCACAGGCATTCAAGATCACTGAACGGATCATCTCCAGAAAAGGGAAAACAAATCGACTGAAGCAGACCTGACTCGACGTGTTCATGGACTGCGATGACAAAAGACCCGAGCTGTCGTATATAACATACATAACTGTTTAGCTAAAATACCAAGTGTACTGCTAGCAAATCAAATCAGATGAAAGGAAAATAAGAGACTGTAAAAATAACATGACCACCACCTAACAGGTAGGACTCAATTTACCTAAGATTGTGTGCTACATTCAATAAGCAGTAATGCTTTCAACCCAAACATTTCCTTTAAGGAAAATTTAAGCCGTGACTTAAGCGGCACGACTTCCAACAGGATCTAAAAATGGTAGACAGGACATGAATGAACTGCGCATTAGACAAAAAAAATTGCATTTAAACATCCTAAATACAGTCCGATCTTAAATTCACAAGCCTTTGAAACTATTTGGGAAGGAGCTAATGGGATATTCTTCATCTAAAGTGACATTTATAAATAACACAACATCCAAATATTACCTAGATGCTGTTACAAGAAAGCCTTTGGGGGAGGAGCAAATCACAACGGTAACTAAAAGCGTAACATATCAATTGTTTCTGCAAAAAAAAAAAAAAAAAAGCTACCGTCAGGCTCATCTGATAAAGAAATCGCTCAAACATGAAGGTCTAGTAGTAGTCCTGTTGCGGCTGCTGCTTTTTGTTAGTTACGTCCATCTCTGTAACCATCCCTGATGCACAATTCTTGGATAAATGTCTTTTATAAGCTTACAAAGAAAAAAAAAAAAGGAACAACCCAAAGTATTTAAAAATACACACTACACCAGCAGATGTATAACCACCTCAACAGTATAACAATTCCTTAAACTTCTAGCCTTTATAAAAAGGCCATTTTGAAAAGGGTGGAATGAGTCCACAGAAGCTAAAAAACAAAAAAAAAAGCAATGTATTGACATCAAATACACAAACATACACTCCCATATCTTTTCAAGAGACGCTGTGAGTCGGAAATCGTAGCTAAAGCTGTGTAGACGGTCCCTGGCGTCACGCAGGAACTCTACGGTCCTGTGTCCTCCACTTCCTGTGGGGAAAAGTGTCCATGAGCCTCTAGAAACTTTAAACGGAGGCTTTAGTTTCACATAATGGAGCAAGTACTCCACCTGGAGGGCTGTGAATTGGGAGTTGTGGGTGATGTGCATTAGATCACTAAAGCCCATTGGGTAATGGAGGGATTCAGTAGACGGATACAAAGGCCAGTAGAAAAGGTCCTTGGTCTCCTTGATCACTGATCCTGGTACAGTTCTCCTCTAGGATGCTTGTTGGCCTATGGGGTCTTACCTTAGACTGTACAACTAAGGGTCTCGGAGCAGAGGAGAAATAGAGAGAAAATATAATCATTTTTTTTCATTTTTATTATTGCTTAACGGCTGGTTGTCTGATACTGATAACCGACCGAACATCCAAAAATACAGGATTATAATTCTGAGAAATTTGAGAGCGATTTAATCAGGGCATTATTTCCATGTGTTTGCCGTTTGGGAAATGGAGCGGGAAGGGATCATGTCCAAGAGGTACTCTCGCTGACGGTCCACCGGAGATGTTGTCCTGTGTACAGACAGACTTGGGTTCACATAAGCCATGGTGACACCTGTCCGGGGAGAATGGGAAGTGGTTACTGATTTTGAAAGAATGACCAAGTACATTTTTAAAAGATCTGAAGTGTTAATAGCCTACCCTACATTTCAAACTAAATTAGCTGTGACTTTAAAAACAAGGGTGCAAAGTAACAGGGTTGATGGTAACAAGATTGACAATTTGATATTTCACCAACAATTACTGGCCTTATGGCAATGGTCATGACACTACAAGGGGATTTTTTAGGGTGGAGATACCATTAAAAAAAAAAAAAAATCTGTTGCTTACTATGACAAAAATCATGATAACAGGGTTGAAGATTAAGACTTTCTGCTTGCCTAATAATGCAAGTAAACTTTTATTACAGGAAAGAAATATTTACTTAAGAAAGCATTAAGTAATACTAAGATTAAATCATTTATGATGGTAACAGGGTTGACCAATTAGGACTGTTCACTCCTTAGACATCTAAAGTAGGAAAAATTTATTTAAAAAAAAAAAAAAAAGAAGAAGAGTTTTTGGTTAATTGACTGATTAATTAGGAAGTTATGATAATAGGGTTGACAATTCGTAAAAAGAAAAGCGGTTTTAATTTGTTCATGAAGAGCGGAAAAGATTATCGCCTGTGATATTTTTTTGATTAACTGAATTGTACCAAATTTGATTAAATCAACAATTATGATGGTAACAAGATGATGGTATGCAAGATAATAATGAGTATTAAAAGGTGTATTTGGATTTAGCTGAGAGATATTTACTTGCCCAATGCCAAGTTTTATGACTAGAATAGCATAGAATTTTAATAAATCAAAAGTTACTATGGTAACAGGGTTAGTTATTTAAGATATCCCTCATTCTTATTCACCTAACAATAAAACAAAGTAATAAAAAGCTTGTTGCAAAGTAATAAAAAGCATTAATCAAGCAGTACAGAATTTTAATAAACAGTTGTAATGATTACAGGGTTGACAACATAATTGTCAATTTCTTGCATACCTAAAATGGGATGCACCAAAAATAAAATCATGGGCCTAAAACCGAAACTGCTTTGTAGTAATTATTAATTTTGTAAATAATATAATTTTACAAAACTTTAATTTAGCTACATTTTAATTGTACTGAATTTTTAAATAAAATAACCAAGTATTTATTGAAAGTAGACAGTTCTATGCAACAGAAACAGGACATTTTTCTGTCATTGAATGGATGAGATTTATTAAAATTATAAATAAATAAATCTCTGATAACCTGTGTTTAAATAAACAAAACTACAAAAATAGAGAGTAAACAAACTATTTTTTTCATAATTTTCTGAAAAACTGTAGCAGGAACACTAACTTTCTGACTTAAACTTTTAAAAATAAATCATACATAATTTTTGCTGATGGGTTTAGGAAAACGTGTCGTGCACACTTTTGCACGTTAGCCCTTTGCAGTCAATCAGCTCAATAAATGCATATAAAAAACACATACAGATACAGGAAAGGAGAAGAGACAGGAAAGGGGCAGACTGTTTTTTTGGTTAAGTAGCCATCATCTACCTGCGGTGCCGCTGTTCTGTTTCCTCCAGGTATTGGTGGTGGGGTTTCTGCTGCTGGTGCCCTTTTCCCCGGCCCTCACGACATGCTTACCTGGCCTGCTGACCAGCGCGGCAGCCGTGACGGCATTCTGGAGCTGGGAGGAAGTGGAGAAGCTCACTCCGCGTACGCTCGCACCCACTGCCTGCTGTAAGCTACGGGACAGCTGGCCTGGAGACTGAAGAGAACAACATGCTAAAGTCAGAAAACAACATGCTTGGGACAAAAGCAACCAAGAAAGGAGTGTCCATTTTACCTGCTTGATGGTGGCGGTGTGATATCGCCCGACCGACGTCCCCCTGCTGGTCTGCTGGGCCAGCGATGCTGTGCTCACTTGCTTATACTGCGGCGACACCAGCACGTGATCGGATTTAATCACCGGCGAGGATGAGGAGGAAGAAGATGAGGTGGTGGAGGCCTTGGAGACGGGCAAGGCGGCCTGCTGCAGGATGCGCTGCTCAATCTCTTGCTCCTGCTGCAGGGCTTTGACAAAAGCCGCCTTCAGGCGGCTGGTATGCTCAGCCTTCAGGGCCTTCTTCTGGTTGGAGCTCATGCACTGCTCACAGAGGATGGAGCCGCTGCTCTTCTCATGCCTCCAGCGAGAGGTGAAGTCCGTCTGGCACTGGGCGCAAGTGAAGGGCTCCTTGGGTGCCGGGGTAGATGTGGACTCTGTCTGCGGCTGCTTACCTGGAAAGCAAGCAAGTGATGTTAGCACAGGTACAGTGTTAGATGTTGTAAATGCGCGCTAATTAGGGTGCACCCACTTTTAGCCAGTGTATCAAGCAGGTTCTGGACCACCATTTCCAGCCCCACCAGGTAGATGAACTCATTATTAGCTGCTGAGGGCAGGAAATTGAGCTCCGGTGCTGGAGGTTTAGGTGGCGGGATCTCAAGGAGGGTTTTCTCCAGCTGTTTCCGTAACGCAAGCTTGGCGGCGGCCTGTCGGCTGGCAGGAGACTCGTTGGCGCTGACAGAGGAGCTGCTGCCCAGACCAGACTGAGAGCTCTTCAAACCGGTGGAAGAAGCCTAGACAAGAAAAAATACAGCGTGAGTTCAGAACAGCTTCTGTTTTGTCAGATTATCAAGACAAATGTGATAATATGTAGTAAATCTTTCAATTTATAAGCATTTTTTATTTTAGAAAACCTTTCGGTTTATTGCTTATTTAGCGTACTATATAAAATTATGTTAATTAGGAAAAAATTATATTAAGTAAGATGAGATATAGTTATAGTTGAGATATATGATATAGTTAGTTAAACAACAATAGTATTAATATTAATATATTATCAAATATATTAAATATAAATATATTATAAATCTTTACAAAAGAGTCATAAATATAATATAAATAAAATATTATATTAATATAGATAAAGTATGCATAATACAGATACAGAGATAAAATATTATAAACATATGCTGATAATGCTATATGCTTATAATAATATAGTTTTTTTTTTTCTTTTTAATCAAGTTATGATGATATGATCAGTATAATCAAAAGTACAGAATTTTAATAATCAATAGTTATGGTGGAAACAGGGTTGAGCATTTAATATGGTCCAATTAACACCTTGCAAACCCCCCCAAAAAACATTTTTTTACTAATACTATAAATGGAATAATATCGAATTGTATAACTACTTAAATATTAAGTATTTTTAATAATCCAATTTGAAAACTAAAAATATTAAAAAGCTTTTAATAATATAAATACAATATGACATAGGTTCTAAAAATGATAATAAATTGAATTCAATATTCATTTGTGTACTAAGAACTATAAAAGGAAAGGTCTAGAAGCTGTAAATAAATTATATATTAAAAAAACAACTGTATAATATAAAATATTTATATATTACATGTTTTTTTAAATGTTTTTTTTAAACCCTTAGCATTATAAATACTTTTACTAAATCAACTAATATTATTGCAGTTGCCGCTGTATAAACATAAAAACAGAACATGGTATATTAACAAGTAGTTGAGAGTGACCTGTGAGACCAGGACGTTTGCGTTGGCCACACGGATCAAGCCCTGCTGAATGATCCTCTGGCCCTGCACCTGTACGGTGGGCACGGAGGTGCGTGCGCCCAGCAGCAGAGGAGGAGGACCAGACCCCGAGTGCTGCTGCTGCCGCAGGTTCACAATATGCTGCTGGCTCGCAGAGATGGCCTGTAACACACAGACATTAGAGAAAAAGATTTGTATAACAGGTCAAATTATTTTAGGGGTAATCTACCACACCAGTACATACCTGGGAGCCTCTGACTAAGGGTGGCATGACTACGGTATTATGAGAGCCGTGCTTGGAGACCTGCGCTCCACCTCGAACCAGAGGAGGAGGAATGACTGTCCCTGAGTTTCGGTTGGAGACCTGAAAACAAAACATGTATTTAAGTCTTACTAGCTCTTCACAGTTCTGCTTTTAGAAACACACAGAGACCACTGCAGGAAAATGCAATGGATTGAACTGCACTTCATTTTTATTCATTTCTGATTTTTTAAATATTTGATTATACCACCAAGGGTTTTCTCACAAAACTAAATTACAAAAATAATAAAGAAAATGATTGGCATTATCTCATAGTATGAGTAGTAGTAGTAGTAGTAGTAATAATAATAATAATAATAATAATAATAATACATTTTTTAAAAATAACGTATTAAGGATTTTATAATGGATTTTAGAAAAGGGTTTTATACAAAATTTTTAAGATTAAAATTGCTATTGTTATTTTATATAATAATAAAAATATACATTTAATTTATTCATTCATTGTTTTTGTTTATAACAGATTTTATTGTACTTTATTGTAGTTTTTTTTTTTTACACAAAACTGCATAATAATAACAATAGTAATAATAACAAGTATCATTATTATTTACTTTATTCATTTAGTTTTTACCAAATGTTTTTTTTTAGGACTGGATTAAAAATGCCAAATATTATCTTTAGAGTTTTATCTTGTAGTAGCAGTACCAATAATAATAATAATTATTATTATTATTAATAATGCAATTTTTTATTAGTTGATAACACCAGTCTTACCCAAAACTGGATTAAATATGCAAAATATTATCTTTATAAACTTTATCTAATAGCAGTAGTAGTAACAGTACTAGTACTATTAAAAAATAATAATAATAATAGTAATGTAATTTTTTAATTAGTTACACAAAACTTGATTAAAAATGCAAAATATTTTTGTTCTCTCCATTTCAACGACAATAGAAAAACAATAGAAAAATAGAACAATAGAAAAAAATAGACAGTAGAAAAAATTATAAAAATATATATATACACACACACACATTTTCCCTTCAATTTTTGTTTATTATTAGTATTCTTTTTATAATCATATTGTGTTTCTTTATTCATTTTCTTTAATAACACATCACGAGGTCATGTGTATTGTAGTGTACTGTTTGAAAATGTTTAGCCTAGTTTTAACACATTTTCACTGACCTGTAGGGGTCCTTTAGTGGACGAGATGCTGCCCCTGACGAGAGGTGGCGGAGCAGCCACAGAATTGGTTGACTGCAAAACATAGGCAGTCAGTGTTAGGTCAGATTGAACTTCAAGCATCTTTTATTGTTGCATCTGACAACTTGAAGTTTTTTTTTTACCTTTTGCACAACATCTTTTTGGGTCTGACTCTGTCTGAGTTTCTTCAGCAGGACGAGTTTGGCCTCCTGTAGACGCAGCTCTTCCTGCAGCTGCTTGATGATGCGCTCACGTTCAGCCGGGCTGCTTTTCTGCTCGTGACATGGACAATAAAAAAAAAAAAAGAAAAAAAAAAAGAAAAGTCACGTTAGCATGTGAACAGAAGATCTGATGCATCGTTTACATTGTTATATAAAGTACAAATGATCTGTAGATAAAATGCTCTGAGAAGTCCCATTACCATTAGCATATCAGTATCTGTCTTCTTAAAACTGTAGCCGATCCCATTCATACATGGACTAGAGGGCTCGTTGTCTGACAGAACAATGACATCATCCGGCGTCGGAGGTCGCTCTTTCTTTATTTCACTGAGAGACAGATAGAAGAAAACATGAGCAATGGCTGAAAACACATTACGATACACAGTTATTTTTGCTTTTGCTATACATATACAGTCAGTATATATACACATACACACACACACACACATCATAGACGGAAAAAGGGTTTAACCAAAAAAAACAAACAAACAAATGTAATACTGCTTTAAATTGTTGTTCCCAAACAAAATGTAAACGTTTTCTCTTTAAATTAATTGAAATTTTGTGTTTGTTTTTCTGAGCCAAAAATAAATAAATCACATTTTTCCCTGATTTACTTAATTTACCCAATAAAATTCGGTCTAACAATCTTGTCAGGCATATTTACAACAAAAATCTATTTATGACAAATTAAAAATGAATTTCTTTCACCACAAATACTAATTAGTTGCTACTGTAAATTTTTTAAATATGCCACAATCCCAGGTTTTACCCATTTGTCAGTATTTAGGTCAGTATATTCAAAACACAATAAAATTTTATATGCTTCCTTATTCTTTTATATATTTTAACATGGACAAGTCAAAATAAGCATGCTTTTGAATTTTTACATAAATATTGTGTTACACTGAATGACTATGTAAAATTATTTCAACCAAATTATTTAAAAAAAAAAAAAACTTGTGAATTTTTGATGTGGGCATCTTAAAGTCTTTGACCCATACATATATATATATATATATACACATATACACGATTTATGGGGACTCTCCATAGGTGTAATGGTTTTTATACTGTACAGACTGTATGTGGTATTGTCCTACACTGACCCTACACCTAAACCTACCCCTTACAGGAAACTGTGTGCATTTAGATTTTCAAAAAAGCACCATTTAGTATGTCTTATAAGCCTTTTGGATTATGGGGACACTGAAAATGCCCTCATAAATCACCTTCATATTGTAATACCAGTGTCATACCCATGTCATTATACAAATTTGTCTCTTCATAAACCACATAAACATCCACACACACACACACATATATACATATACATATAAATAAAAGTATACATTTCCTACTATCTACTAATTGCTCCTCATCTAATGCTGCATTTTCTGCAAAACCCACTAGAGGTCATCCTAAGACCACTGATTGCATATTTTGTACTCTAACACTTAAAGGAGTTGCTCTTCACGGAAGTGCCACAAGTAGTATCAGAAGATCTCATTACAAGAAGACGCAGCATTTGTATGGTCAGATTAGATACATAAGTTGCTCCAAATGCAAATCAGCTCAAGAGAAACACGAGAGCGATTTCGCCGTGACGTCTCTTAAGGACAGTAGTGCTGTACCCAGATGGGTCTACGGCCCCTCTTGAGGGACGGAGGAGGAGGGGGATGGGATGGCTAGCGGCCAGGCTATTGTGTGTACTCCGTCCTCAACTTTCACTGTAGACTGGTCGCTCGCATATCAACAAAGACTCCAGCTTTCATGCTCCTGCTCCAGCCGCTCGTGGGTTATGAGGGGAGCGTCAGAGACAGGGCTACTGGGAAATCTGCTAAAGGCCTTTTGCTGCTTATAGGATAAGGGTCACATACTAAACGCAATATCCCAATAACACACTTGTCAATAGTGAAGTCTTCTTGAGAGCAACTGCAGCAGCTACATTTTGTTTACAAAACAAAACACAAAACAAAAACAAACAGTTCATGTGTTGCTATGGTGTTATTGTTAGGGGACTACCAGGTGGTTTCTAATTGGATAAATATGATTTAAGTCTAAAGAGTTTTGTCCCAAGTCACTCAGGTCCATTGATACGGTTAAAATTCTTACAGTACAATTTTTTGTACGTTTTCTCACAAACCAGGTTAAAAATGGAAATTCAGCTTGCCTCTAAAAAGTCTAAAGTTTATTCCGCGTCAAAAGTAGGGATGGGTGACGTACCAGTAGATACAATTAACAGTAGAGATTTTGGACGATTATACACGCACATGACGTCGCTGTGTTAGGTGGTCACGAAAACGTATCGTCTGCACTGGTTTTTAAGCATTATGGTTTAAAAAGAAGTGATTTTTTGCCACTGAAGTGCAATGAGCATCGCATTTCGCTATATGGGGAAGTTCTGAACTCTTCCTCAGCAAAAATGAACATTTTGCTATTCTTATACAAAATACATAGAAGTTCTTTTTTTGTTGTTTTCATTTTGAAATGCTTTTTACCTCACGTTAAGTTATGGAGGCTTTCTTTTTTTTTTTTAATTCGATTCTACGTTCTTGTTAATAAACATTATGTAAACTAGTTTGTCACAGTAGCCTATGGTTTTATTGTTTTTGTGCTTTTTAAATAAGAATGACAATGAATCCATCTTTTGTTCTGGTCTTAAAAAGTGACAGGTGTATTATAGATGCAAGCAAACCAGATAATGCTTGTAAAACGTGACAAAAGTATCGCAAATTCGAAAGCTGAAGCACTCAGCTTATAACATAGCAAGAGATTAACTCCCGTTCACAAAATTAAAATCTCCAATCTACTGATGAAGAAGAACACGTTGAACGTTAACCACTTTCGTTACCATATAGTTATGCATAAGCATGCATTGAATAATCCAATGTTGTAGCAAAAATAAACACAAATTGCGACCAAATTACACATGCTTGTGTGACCAACTGAGAAGGTTAGTTGCAAAAGCGCAATAATGAGTCTAGAGCCCTATTTAAGCAAAATAATTAAATTGGAAAAAACTAGGTTGTTGCTTGTTCTAGGTTGTTGTTAGGGCATTGTTAAGGAGTCTAAAGAGTTTATTCCCAAGCCTTCAAGTCATTCTGGTCCCTAGACACAGCTGAAGAACCTTTGTACCAAATGTTTATAACTCTTATTGCCTAAGTAATAGTACACAGAAAAAAATTGTTCATTTGGAAGCATCATTTATTGCCTAGAAAGCACTGCAACAAGCATGCTAGCCTTTTCTTCAAGCAGCAGAAGATGAGGAAGAAGGGTCAGGTAAATGCTCTGAAAGCACGGCCTTTTCAAGTAAACGGTCAGGAAGGAACAACACGTATCCCTGGACAGCACTTGAGCTTCCTTAAAAGCAAACCGGCCAATTAAACGCGTCCGTCGAAAAGCACCACATGCCCCAAGTTTACAGGAATCACTAACCGCAGGTTTCTCATCACATGCGCAACCAGAACTTCACCAGAATTGACTTCATATCACTTCCTGTGTGTATTAACCAGCACCAACAAGATCACATGATGCAAGAATTTCCCTCTGGTCACGTGACTCACACCCTCCCTTTTCTTTAGCTGTTCCTGCCAGTGTGGAAACCATGGCAACGGCCGGCTCAAACCAGTTTGTGACATAGGCCTCGTTTTGCAAAGTCAGGCAGGGTTCAGGTGCGACAGAAAACACATTGGACTTCTTTCTTCTTTTTTTTTTTTCCTAGAAGGGCAGAGTGCCACTCGAGGGGAGACCAGCATGCTGAGCAAGCACATATCTGAGCGTGGCCTTTGGGAAAAGTTGAGCGTACGACGGTCGTGTTTGTGGAGTGTGACATCTTTCAACTCAACTTTCTGCCCCTCCCCCATCCCGCATGGCGTCAGGCCACCTCCTTTGTTCTTTATCATGAGCTCCACTCTGGCTCATCATGACTTCTGCTTGTCTTTTACATTAATCATGTATTCACAAACAAATAGGAACTGCCTTCAGCTTAGCACACAATAAGTTGAACATCCAAACAAACATTCTCAGACTAAGCGTCAAGGTAAATAACCACTATTTTAAACACTTTTTTTGTGTTTCAAGATCGATTTAAAATCACTTGACTAGCAACTACCCAGAAGCCTCCGGCAACTGAACAGCAACTTGATAATAAACCACAAAGAACAGCTCAGGCCTAAGCCAACAAACTACAAATTCCATGGGAAGTTTTATTTTAAAAGACGCAAAATATCTAGTTTTGTATTTTTTTTCTACTGCTACTATAGAGGCTATAATCGAGAACGGAGAGAAAACTAAAAAAGGCGTAATTATGATATTAACCCTTTACATTTTACAGTACAGCTTAATTTAACATTAAAGCTGATTACTACGTAGACTAATAAATTCAAGTTGCATAAAATACCATGATTTTGTGCAATGAACGCTAAATAAGCTAAATAATATATATATATATATATATAATAATTAGAATTTTATATTATACAAATCAGCATATTTGAATGATTTCTGAAGGATCATGTGACACTAAAGACTGGAATAATAATAGTGAAAAATCAGCTTTACAGTAATAGAAATAAAGCATATTTTAAAAATGTATCTAAATAGGTACCTTATTTAAAATAGCAATCATTTTTCCCAATAGCACTGCCCTTACTGATCATAGTGTTGAAACTTGGTGGTTTTTCTCACACACACACAACCCAAACTTCAAAGTTACGGATGGGTCTGTATGTTTATGATTAATCTAGATTAATAGATGGTTTTGAAAGTTTTGAGTTAATGCTACTTAATTAATTAATTAATGTTAATTAAACTACTGTTCATTTTTTTTAAATTTAGATTTTTGTGCACCCAAACTTCATCTCTCATACACTTCATCCTTTACCTGTGCCTCACTAAACTTCTGAAAGTCAGTATACATACTTTGGTTCCTGCATGGTTTCTGATCCAATACATTCTAATAGTTAATATTTCAGTGTTATTTAAAACCAAGCTAAACTTAAATCGTACACGTGGAAATTATTCGTGGCCTCGAGTTTTTAAAACCAGCAAAGCAAAAAAGCACCACCACACTGAGCTCAGGCACTTCTCCTTTGCATCTACTTGATACCTTGTTGACTTTGCATTTAGCAGATGCTTTATATTCAGAGCTATGAGCACAAAGTCTCAGTGGAGCAAGGTGAGGTTAAGTGCCCTCATCACAAACATAAAAGCGAACCGGCAAGACCGAGATCACGTTAACACCCCAGTTCACAGGTCGCTGCTACCAAAGATCAACAATTATTTCATTTAAAAGAAGTGTGTGTTTATGTTCAGCCTGTGACCCACCTCTTAGATGTGCTCATGTCCACAGGCTCGTCGCTGGTCTGCACCTCCACCTTGATGGTGGCCTTCACCTCCCCGGCCCGCAGGATGTTAGCCACCTTGTTGGCCTGTTCGCTTCTGGTCTTGAGTCCATCGACAGCTCCCAGCTCTCCTCTCTCCAGCTTGACCCTCTTCAGGTCGGCCTCCGAAGCAGGGGCATCTCGCTCCAGTGCCCGCTTTTGACTACGCGTCTGACGCACTGCGTCTTCGGACATCTTCTCACCTATAAAACAATAACACTGAGTCAGGCATATTCAGGAAGTTAGCCATATAACAGTTCTTTCTGGTTTTTTGGCGGAGAGCTTTTTCCAGCGGTGCTATATACTAGTGATAACCAACCTCCAACTGTTTATATCACTTCACTAGCAGTAGCCCATTTCTTACAGACAGCATGGCATACGCCCAAATCCACTTTAATTTCATAAAAAAAAAAAAAAAACTACAGTCTTTGACACAAAACCAAGCTTTTATGGCCAAATCACAGCAATGCTGATACACAGCCATATCGCACTGCTACTCGTGTGATATTAATCATAGCTTAATTCATAAACTTTGGAAATTATTCAAGGTAGAGATCCTGAACAGGTTTGTTTTAGACGGCATACACACAGGATCATGTGAAAACTGGTCACATGTATTGAATCATCACCAATATACCTTATATAATATCAAGGACCCAGGTTCTACTTTGGACAAGTGGCAACCTGAAACAATGTATCGAAACTTTTCTAACACCAGAGTAAAAAAAAAAAAAAAATTCATTATTATTATTATTATTAGTTAATAGTAGTATAACATATTATTATTATTATTATTATCATCATCATCATCTAGTGCTGTCAAATGATTAACTGTGATTAATTTGAATTCGAAATAAACGTTATTTGAGTTATATTTGAGTTCTGTGTATAATTTATTATATATATATAGTGGCCTAAGACTTTTGCACAGTACTGTGTATTATTTATATATATACATATACACATACATATACACATATATATACACACACACCTCTCAAAAAAAATTAAGGGAACACTAAAGTAACATCCTAGATCTGAATAAAATATTCTTATTAAATACTTTGTTCTTTATATAGCTGAATGTGCTGACAACAAAATCACACAAAAATTATCAATGGAAATCAAATTTATTAACCCATGGAGGTCTGGATTTG
>JAUMHE010000037.1:1258436-1272267 GCA_032359235.1 Enteromius mattozi | reverse complement strand
AATATCGGATTTTAAAACCAACAAATATTTGTATCGGTATCGGCCTTCAAAATCCTTTATCGGTCGGGCTCTAATAAATGCATACAATTTTACATTATTGTAAGAACAAGAACATAAAAACTTACATTTTAAATTTAAACATTTGGGATTTTTGTTGCTCATAAAATTATTACATTTAATTTTGTTTTCTTTTTTTATAAAATCTGAACTTTTAGTGTTGGGGGGGGGCAGTAAGAATGTTGGCAAAACAAGTTGCTAAGTAGCTGAGCAAGAAAAAGCCTTACTGAATCCTTATCAAATTACATTTTAATTGAATAGCAAATTGAATTGAATGAATAAGTGTTTATTCAAAGTTTATTGCAAACTTCGCAAATAAAAACAAACAAAAATAAATAAAACCCACTTACTCAACAACTGGTGCCTACCCGTGTCAAAACCACCACCATGATGCTAGTGGCTCAATTCCATTGTTAAGGCCCAACCAAAAAAAAAAAAAAAAAAAAGAAACCAAGTAGTCTATATGACTTTCTGTTGGATGAGTTATAATCCCAAGTTTAACACTTTGTGGTATGGGTTTTGAAAAGCCCTTAACTCCAAGTATGATAAATATCAGTAACTCATCAGCAGCAAAAACCACTAATTTCATACAAGTCACTTCACTCCGGGGCACGGGTCAAACTGCACTGGACTACTGCCTGAGTGTTTCCTGAGAAGGATAGAGTCGCTTTAACAGAGCTTGTCCAGTTCAGAAGGACTTCCTGATTGCGTCACCAAAACATTTCAGAAACCAATCAGATGATAAGCACAGAAAAACAAAGTTCCAGGTAAGTTTGCAGAGTCTAACATGCTACGGATGTTCCTCTGGATCTCTCACAACCAGCACGTCTTGTCATCCAACAATGACGAAGTGGCTGCCAAGAGGGTTGAGTCAAAGGTGCCCCTGCAGGCTCCAGTCCTGCATATCAAGGGTTAAGCCCTGCCATTTTAACACCACAGACAGATCAGGCCACGAGGGTGTTACCTAACAAAATGGATGTTGTTAACCCTGTATCTGCCGGAAGATCCACCTGGTGTGCCCCCTAGCAACAGGACGACACAGAAAGAAAGTACAGCCGATTGCTTTTCACGTGGGCACAAAGAATAACTTGTGCTGTAAGAACAGTCGCAAGCAGCCACCCCCTCTCCACACACACACACACACACACACACGCGCATGCACGCGCATCTGCCCATCCCCCACTGTGATCTCAAACAGACTAGAGTGCAAACGTACACTGACGCACACACTTATACTACACTGGCCTTCAGTTCAGTTATAGTCAAATTGCTAGATAAGAATAACCAGCTCTTGGGCTGCACCAAAGTGTGTTTAATTTACAGTAATTACTAGAGACGTTCACCACATACGACTTGTTGATTAGTAAGGTCAACTTGTATTTTTTGTTTTATTTTTAGCGCTGTGGGTCAATTAGCACGCTTAAACCATTTCAGAAGTCACGTTTGAGGTTACATCACTTTTAAAGCTTGACCGCTATAGACATTCAAACAGATGTGTTTTATTTTTCTTTAAACATATTGGCACAAGATGGTCTGACAAGTCACGAACGCAATCATAAATGACAAACAAAAAAGTTGCATGTTTAAATTCATCCTGTTGCTATAGCCAAATACATTTAAGCAACTGTTGTTTTAGCCAGTACGAATTATTACTTTTTAAAACGGTGTTGAATGTTAAAAAACAACAAACTCTTTATTAATTAATTATTGCAAATTCTTTACCAGTGGGTGCACACCAAAAGTGTAGTGAATATCTACATCTACTTAACTTGCAGGATGTTTTGCGTAACACTCGCGCAAATAAACACTTTTTTGATACAACCGGATGTGTCAAAACTGACGTGTCGATAAGCTCTTTGCTGATTGGCTTGCATGATAACGTGTCATGCGAATTTTCCATTCTAGTTGAAATTTTTTAACTTGCGCAGGAGACGCGATTGAGACGTATAATGAAAACCTGCATTTATTTGTATGTAGTTTATTCACACAAATAATGAAATTCGCTGTATGCGTGCACAGACCATTAGGGTACGTTTACAAGACAACATGCTAAAAATTGAGTTTCGCATAGATTTGCATAAAAACGACAACATTGTCAAAATGATTCCCATTCACACAGATTCACGAAAACGACTTAAAACGCTGTATTATGCACACCAGTTACGAACGGCCGTGAACATACCTATGAACCAAATATATGTAATGCGCAAACGCATAACGTCACTTTTGTTTTGTTTTTTAATTTTGCATTGTAAAATATGTTTTCCAACCATTTTCAGGTGGCTTAAACACCATTGTCGCGTAAATGAATAGCCAAAACGCATAAAATGTTTTCCGTTTTTAATACAAAACACTGTCATGCAAATGTCGCCTTAATTAGCATGCTAATAGACAGCAAATACCTCTTTAAAGTCCACATGAACGAAAAGATCCTACCTACTTTACTTTGGTGTTGTGACTTATTTCCAACTAAAATGAAATCCTAATGGTTGAAAGGGAGTAGCTAACAATTCACGACTCAAGTTCTCAAATTGACAGAAGATTGCAATTTTAAAATATATGCAAACTTCCATATTTTGATTACAAATTTCCAAGACCAATTTTTTTCATATCTTGCATTGATTAACTTTCGTTAAGACGACTAGGAATGTGCACTAACAAAGCAAATACTTTTCATTTTGATTTCATTGGAAGTATGCAAACCAGCCTAATTACATTGAGTGGTTTAATTAGCTTGCTAAAAGGCAGTAAAACCTTCTTGGAAAAGCTGTGAAGATCACATGCCTGACCATTTAGCTACGCAACGAGACGCATTCAAAACTATCACAGAGGAATACAATCGTTACAAATTCAGTATGAACAAATCCATACGGACAGTTCACCTTCGTAATCCCGTTGTCAAACTTAACTAATCGGCTGAGGACTTAATTTAGATTGAAGCACTTATTTTGAATGGCAGCCGGATTCTGCAGTTAATCTCTCTGGTCTGTCGGGCCAAGAGCCAGATCTACAAGAACTGATGGGGGGGGAAACAAGTGGATCGGCCTGGTTCTGCATGCCATTTTAATCAAATACTGAAGCGTATTCCCTCAGACATGATACTTTGCAACTGCATATCATTGTACAGTACCGAAAATCATGCGGCTCTGTTGAAGACAAGTGTGCTGTTCGTTTTCCAAGCGATCAGATTTACTATTTTCACAAGACGGACAATAAGACCCAGACTTACACTGAAAGACAGACCCGAGACATATCTAGGACCACAATCGTTTGAGATATTTCTTCTATTCTGGGGCAAAACGCACATATAGTTAAAACAAATAAGCCCCAGTGTGTCCGAGGTGTGCGAGGACCCATAAGTCTTCGCTCCTGGATGAATACCTTAACGGTGTATTCATGTCACTACGGTACACAGAGAGTTCCAGAGTTGCCGCGTCAGCAAAGTCCAGCTTTGACACACAGCGGAAAATACTGCTGGAGAATCTCTAGAAACGCACAGAATGAGCTTCTTGGTTCGTCACAAGCCACCTTCATACACAACTCAATGCGCTGGTGAAAAACGACCTGTCTGAAGCTTAAATATGCAGTTTATTACTCAAGATAACTTTATTTTTTCCTCCTTTCATGATAACAAATTAAACTTAGTACTGCTTACCTTGCTTGTAATAAAACTAACATCAACAGAATGGGAAGCAAAACTTCAATTCTTCATATTTCTAATTACACTCCCACATGATAGGAATTAAAAGTTGTTTAAATATTAAAAGAATTTTAACTATTTAAGGGAAAGCTCATACAAAAATTAAATATTCTTAGATGGTTTTTTTCATACTATGTAATTCAATGGCTACAATTAACTGATTGTTTACCAACATTCTTCAACATTTTTTTGTTTTGAACAGAAAGAAAGAAACTTTAGACCAACTTGAGGATAAATGACAATTCGACATGATCTTTGGGTCAGCTATCCTATTATTTACAGTACTTTTTAGTTTTTTTGACTTTTAAAAGGTAGCCTAATTTCAAACCACGGTCATTAGTTAGAAATTGATTGAAATTAGAGTTTAATTTAATATACAATGCAAAATTTGCATATTTTGAGCAAATACGTTTTGTTAAAAATTCAACAAAATTAAGATTAGACCTTGATCTCCAAGAAGTAATGATTATAAATTATTCCCAGCAATAATTAATTAAAAATGCCTAATCACACTAACAAAATATGTGCATAAGATCATTTAAATGTTCTTTAATATATCTAAAACTATGCCAAGTCAAAACCTGTAATCTATTTACTATTGCATAAGTATTAAAAGTTTTTATGAAGCCAATAAAACCAATAAGCGTTTTATTATCTGGCAGGATACCCCTACACAAAACCACACCTCACAGATAATGACGGTCAGCTGAAAGTGAAACGCTCCAACTCTAATGCAATGGCATGTACTTTTGGTCTACAGCCAAAACAGAAGCGTCTTTCAAAAAAAAGTGCCCTTCAATTTACACACCTAGCTATATGTCTTCAGCATTCATCCCCTGACTTTCCCCATCTGACGTTATCAGGAAGTTGAGATTGAACCATAAAAAGATCTTTCTATATTGGCCATGTGTCAGTCTCCAGCCCCTCCTGTTTACCACCGGCCACCATCTCAGATACAGCAGCTCTGGTGTTGTTTCTCAGGTGCAGATGAACAGATTTCTAAAAATCCCAAATACGACATCCCAGCCCTCATTTCTGCTTAATATACTTAGCTACAAAACTATTATTGTTCAACAAATCTCTCATGGAGAACACAGCTGGTCTTCATGCTTGTCCTTGGCGTGGCATGAGATTCGGAGAGACATGCCCGTTACGACTCACTCGAGAGGTGCCAAGTGGCTTAGCTGGTTGCCTAATAGACACTCAGCACGGTACGCCAGCATTCGACAAAACCCGGCGCATACTGACATGACATATTGGGATGTTCTTCCTCGTAGGACCAAAATCCAAGCATTTGCAAGAGTTTTATTATATACCATGATTATACTTGGTGGTTTCTTGTGACACCAAGTCAGTCTCACCCAATTTATTTACAAAAAGCCATTCAAGTCATCCTTGAGACAAAACAACTTAAGCCACCACACCCTCGCAGACCAACCTTGGACTACACCTCTGCTCCACCATGAGAAACGGCTCAAGTATTTCAGAAGGATCGTGATATCATGCCTCATCAAAGCTGACGAACAGTGGACGATCAGTTGGACTTTCACACCAAGTCCAAAGTCTCAGAACTGAAATGACTTGCATTTCAATTCATTCACACTTAATTCATCTCAGGTCAGCTTGTGGACATTCAGTGGGTTTAAGCATGAGAGCAATATTAAACAGAACATAATTACACACTTATTTGGGTAATCGACACAACATACTTTACCAATTACAAGCTACAGCGGTTGTTTATGCTCAAGGCTGCATTCTTTTGATCAAAAATACAGTTATACTGTAAAAACATCATTACAATTGTATAAAACAACATGCAATTTGTTCTTCTGATGCAAATCTGAATTTGCTGTCACATGATCCTTCAGAAATCATTCTAATATACTGATTTGCTGCTCAAGAGATGTTTCTTTAAGCATTTTGTGGAAATCTTTTCTGGATTTAGCATTTATTTGAAATAGTAAATCCTTTGTAACTTTATAAATGTCTTTACGGTCACTTTTGACGAATGAACTGCATCCTTGCTACAAAAAATCATTTAAACTTAACCCCAAACTTATGAACGTAGCTATATAATCTATATTTTGTAATTCATGCCACTTATGATAACCCATTCAGATGTTATCAATTGCAGGACAACTAGCCTAAACTAAAGAAACTTTGAACTCCGCCCTTGGTCTTAACCTTTGAATTGACGACTTATATGTTACTAGTCACTAAAAACCATGCCAGTTTTTTAACTGTTACTGGGATGGAGCCTATAACCACGATAAAGACAAGTACTCTTTTAACGTTAACTCTTTTAAACCCACTGAAATGTCCAAATACAGGGCTCACTGTAAATGAAAGTTGAGAAAGTCTCGGTTTCACATGAACACTTTTTCATGGCTGGTGTAAATATCACATGACCAGTTTGTCCTCTCTGAAAAATTATGTCTGTGTCAAAGGTCCATAAAAGGAAGAATGTAAAACGTGTCTTAATAGAGTTACCACCACCATAATTGGTGCATAAATGCATATTATTCCATTATGTATACAGTTCTGTCGAATACAAACCGTAAATCACAAGTCATGATAAAAACACATAAAAATGTAACCAGTGGGAAACCCAGAGACTCATTTTAATGGATTAACTGATTGATTTGCATTAAAAATAGCATATTTTAATGAACTGTTAAATGAAATTAAATAAAGCGAAAGTAAATTGCCATATTTTTTATATATGATTGTTTTTTAGATTCCTTAGGTCTTATTGATCAACTAAGCAATTTCAACTATGGTTTTCCACTAATTACAAGTGTGGGTAGGTATAAAACACATTTCTATAACTTACAACCCTAAAAAATAAAGCATTTAGTTCAACTGGACTGTTCCAAGTGTTAAAATAAATGTGCCCAGAAATTTGTTTGAATATAAGACAAAGTGTATCAATTGAACTACCCACACCTCTGAACCTGTTTACATTTCTATGCATTAGTCCAATACAATCCAATAATAATAAAACACAATATCTGTCAGATGATCTCAAGATAAAATCCAACACTTCCTAACTCCTTGTGTTTAAAAAGGAGTTTGAGCTTAGTAAAGCTCACTGGCAACAAACCAGCTCTTAAATAAATAAAGCCCGGTGAGTTTAGTGCTGAGGAAGCAAAACTAGTTAGCTAACCCGGCTAACATCAGCTAATGCTGACTAACTCATCAACTCCAATTAGCAGGCGAGCTAAATGACTAGTTTATTTTGCCCAAACTGAAAACAATTGACAAGTTTCTTCTCTAAAGTTAATGATTACATCGCACTGTATCGGTATCGAAAGAGTTAGACGGAATCGGTCACATTTATTTGATGAAACGGATGGTTAAGTTTGTAAATCCTCTGTTTAACTCAACAGTCCAGTTGCTAGCAAAGCTAATGTGAAGTCAAAACACTCTGAAAACGTCCAGTTATCACTCAATCTCTCTTTATGTGAACTTACTGGGAAGATGAAACGCTTATTGGTCTTCCGAGGGCCCTCCACGCGTCTAGTTGTTGTTATTTACCCTAGTATTTTCGGTGTAAAACTATCCCGGGGATCCCTCTCTGTCTATCTGCCCTGCCCGCTGCCGCTCCGGTCGCCAAATAAAGATCCTCGCTGCCTACACATGGACCCGAGTCACCGAACCGCGCATGCGCACTGAGCACTGGCCCACATCGAGAGGAGATTTTAACGTTTTAATTTGACAAATATTTACTATGGTAACCATACTTTCACACTAAATACCACAGTTACTATATGTAAAGCTGCTACTGTCCTTTAAAAGACTTTTTCTGTTGGAAAAATGCACAGTGTAAGATGTCAACATTATATTTTTGTTATTTATGGTAATGGTCAGACAGCACTAAATGTTCATTTATTTAATAGGTTAATAAATTACAGTAATAAATATTAAATTAAATTAATAAAAAAAAATTAAAACAGTGAAATTGAATAATAAAATAATTAAAAATGTCTTATTTCGTATGAATTTAAATATTTTCATTTAAAATGACCAATTACCATGGCAAGACACTCATTTTACGTTTTGCATATCTACCCAACTTGCTTAGGGAAATCAAATCTCATGCTACATTTTCAGTGAATTTTAACATATTTGAATCCTAAACTAAATTCTAGAAAGCTCCAACATAACATGGTCAATTTTTTCCGACTTCACAAGTTGCAAAATATTTGTATCTTGTTCTATTAATGTCGCTTTTAAAACTGCGGGACAAAAAGTTATGCTCCACCAGGGGGCGCTGTATGGTTCACAAATGTGAATCCTCCATTGCTCTTTATTCAAATTTAATACAACTTTCTCTTATTGTAAACATTTCTATACCAAATAGTATAATCTTTTAAATATATTCCATTTCAAATACTAGTAGCCGACGTGAAATTATAAGCCTTCTGCAGATATCAAGAAAATATCAAGAAAATAATTTTGTTAATTTTTGTTTACTGTAATCGCAAACGATTGTGATTGGTCCATCCTCAAGAGCGATGAGAAAAGTAACAGAAGCAACGTTGACTCCGCGAAGCGGGCTCTAACTAAACTAGTTGCTCTTTATGTCTTATAAATAATGTTTTAGATCATATAGAAATTTCATAAACATACCAAGCCCGTCAGCTTCCTGAAGTTGCTTCCGTCTGCCTAGAAGAGGGCGGTTATGACCCAGGTAGAGCTCGGGATCCGGATGTAGCTCTGTGGGCTTTTTATCGACGAAATGAAACGAACACACGTAAACTCTCTTCGGAGGAGTTTTTAATTTCAAAGCCGCAAGCCAAGCCTGTTTCCTCTCCTCTTTCGTCGGCATACAGTATAAGGCATACGGCGCAGGGCAAGGACATTCATTCCTGATCTTTTCATGCTCTACACAGATATTTTCTTGAAAACTCTTCAGTTTTTTCGAGTTGTTGTAGCATCCCGATACAGCACATGTCGAACCGGAGCTCATGGTCAACTCGGACACCTCAAGTTCGCGTCAAAAAATGATTTTTACACAGACCGGAAGCAGAACACCGGCAAACGGAAAGCAAACTTAATGCGCATTCAGTAGTTCAGACACATTACACGCATTTAAAAGATGCAAATGTGTATAAAAAATACATTTACAAAGTTTTAGATCGTTTTTACAAGTTATTACTTAACTTTAATGTCATTCTTTCAGCTGTGGTTTGGAATTAAACTAAATATTAGGCTGTTTTTACATGTGGTTTCAAAGTACGACATCCCAAATGATTTTACCTTTAATTAATTTATTTCCCCATATTTTATCTGATCATGGATCATAAAACGCTCGTATATAATGTGGGTTAGCCTACATAAGATAATAAAAATATCAAACCAGAATCCACTGGCCAATAAACTACTATGCGGTCAGGTTTGAATCGCTTGTTTAGATATCTGCTGACATCTGTTGGTTGCTTTGAGGTACAACAGCTCATGCAATTGCAATATATTACATTTCAGAAAATAAGTAATGAGTTAATACCAAGCTAACAATTTTTGGTTCCCAGAACGTTCCCAAGAACGTTCCCTGTTGGTTAGCCAGGAAAGTTTTCTTAACGTAAATAGAGCGTTCCCTGTAGGTTAGGGGAACGTTCTGTGAACCTACAGGGAACGTTCCCGCAACGTTCTGAGAACGTTCCCGGAATGTTCCCTGTAGGTTAGGGAAACGTTCTGGGAACCTACAGGGAACGTTCCGGGAAGGTTCTCTTTAGGTTATAAAATTAAACCTAAAAATAACCTGCAGAGAACGTTCTGGGAAGGTTCTCTTTAGGTTATGAAAAAAAACCTACAGGGAACGTTCGTACAACGTTCTTATCTAGTTCCCCAAAAAATAACCAACAGGGAACCATATGGGAACGTTATGTGTTTGCTGGTTAAATAGCAATCAATATTATTTTCTCTATATTCAACACTTTATTGATAACGATACAAACGTAGATATATATAAGATATAATTAAGCCTTTATAAATTTAACTAAGCACGCAAGTTCATAAGTAACACAAGAGATTGGTGAAACCTGGAAATAGGTGGCCGTAATAATCCCAAACTTCTTAATCATCTTAAACATAAATTGAAAGGTTAGGTTTAAGTTGCAACACAGCCTCACGACTAATTCGTACGTATTGTACGTTTTTGTACGATTTGTCCAAACCCCAGTGACGGGGAGGTTTAGGGGCGGGGTTAGGTGTAGGCCATTCCTACAAATTCATATGAACTGGCACCTCGTAAAATACGTACGATTTAGCCAAAATCGTATGAATTGGAGTGAGGTCGTACGAATTTGTACGAAATAGCCACCTCGTTTTAATGGGATGGAAGGCTAGTTATTAATATCATTACATTAGCCTATATATTGGGTGCAATATTAATAAGATAAAAGTTTAACAATGAGGCTTTTAGTAGTGCAAACCAAATATAAACAATGAAGTAATAAATAATTAATTATAGGCCTATGTGTTTAATTATAATTTATATTACTGCAATATGAATCATAAATAATACAATATTTCTTATTATTACTAATAGGCTAATTTAACAATTTTTGGAGGAATGTGTAATATGAAATACATTATGCTACTGAAAAAAAAAGCTAAATGTACAACTACGATTCCTACTTTGGTTATTTATAGTATTTAGTGGTAAATTGCAGATGGTAAAAGATACATCACATTTTATTTGGGACGTTTTCTTAAAGAGATAGCGTCCTGCTTTCACACCACTAGAGGGAAGCAAAGGTTAGGGTATCTTTATATTGATCAGCAAAGACTGTAGTTGAACAAATGTTCATCTAATTAACTAAATCTTTGGTTTTATAATATAACAGCTGGGTAACTTAATAAAGTTAGACACTATAGTGAATTTAAGACGGGTGAAAACGGAACAGACTACAGTCTCTAGGATGGCAAGAGCTTTATAAAGATCCTGCATCATGTAATTTTCAAAATTGTTTATGAAGTTCTTGTCTACTGAAATGCTGTTTTCAGACAGACGTGTCGTTAACTGATAGTCGGTGTGTTGTTAAACAGCGGTACAAAGCGTCACTTTCATTCCTGTCAAAAATTAAGTATGGCACTAGTCTAACAGGATACATTATGGTAGTCAGTTTAGCCATTGCCTATAGGTGGCAGTATAATAAAGTATTTTAAAGGGTTGGCAAAACCCTGATTTTATTCTGGCCTGAACTTGACCTTGACAGAACAATGTATGTGGCCTTTAACTGAAATATATTAATTCCAGCGGTGTGTTTATATAATAGAGTTTTGTATTGTAACATTGTTGTAGGGTCAAAATAAAATCAGCATGATTTTTGGATTTCAAGGCTGAGGACACAAACAAAAAATAAATAGCTTAAATAAATATCAATTACTTCAGTATAAAATTATACCAAAATGTACATTAAATATATGATTATCCAAGCAAAATAAAATGTACATTTTCTCCCTAAAATATATGATAAATGTTATTTTATCAAAGCAAAATTAAATAATAATAATAAAAATAAAACAATCACTACATAGATTATTATTCTTTAAGGTTCCACCACCCCAGATGTTTTGAATCGTAACGTTTATTATGAATTATTCCTGCCCCTCAGTTGTGATAGTGCCACATCACCTTCTCCTGAGGCCAGTGTTAATTAATCAGCTCAGTGGGTGGAAGTACAAGATGACAAACTTCTGCCTGTCCTGAACTTCCAAGCTGCTTGTTTTTCTTGCCAGTCCCGCCGTTTCCACAGAACTCAGACGTTGCCATAGGTACCAGGGTATGAAATCTCATTTGCATATTTTTAAGGAACATCCGAGAGACGTTTAAAAGTCACGCTGAGCTTCAGGTTAGTACAAAGAGAGAAAACGGTAAAAAAAAAACACACTTTACGGCTTCCTGGTTGAAATAATGCGGCAGTGTGTGTTATATGCGAGCGACGGCCCATTATGGCGGGTTTTGGCAGCTTCACAAGCATCCACTCACCAGCACCTTCCATAAATTGTCGCCACATTAAAATGCCCCGCACGACATTATGGAAAGGCATAAATAGCCTTGTAAAAAAAAAAAAAGGCGGGGGGGGTGGAAACGAAAAATCAAAAGCATACACATGGCAAATGCCATTTTCAAAGAGAAAAAAATCTTTTTACAGGGCCTGCTTTTTCACACCTGCATCTGCCCCTGCTTTCGCCTTCCCTGCGTTTCTACAGTGTTGTTAATTTTATATGAAAGAGCATATTGGCACTTATCAGCGGGTGGCGCAGTAAAAGCGTTTAGGGTCAAAGCTTGAACCGTGATTGGTTCTTCCATTAGAAGAAGCGCGCAGCCTGGCTTTCCTCTCAGCCAATCAGATTCGCGCCCCGCACCATCGTTCCAAATGTTGGTGGTCTGCGTTCTCTTATTAGACTCCCCTTATGATTTGACAATAAATGACACATAATTGAAGCTCCTGAGTGACCCTTCCTCTACAATTTCAAGATTACAGACTACAAGACTCCAGAAAAATGCACCTCTCTTTGATTCAAACTCGCCATTTGATGTAGGCTATTAACAAGCAACTGGATAAATTCAAGGATAAACTAGTTAGGGGAAGGAAATAAAAGCAAAAAACAAACAAACACCAAAATAGGGGTTTACTTATAAATTGCTGCTGCAAATAAAAACGTTCCCTGAACCTTAAATGTAATCACGGCATTTAAATACCAAAAATATCTGATGTTTTCAAGTTCAACTGCAGGCTTTCGGGTTAAATTAAATTTTCCTGAATTCTGATTGGTCAATGATGTGAAACCCTTCCGCCACAAAGCAAATCGCTAGTTTGACGCAACCTTCTATTTTGTCAGGGACTATTTGTCGTAGCGGAAGAATGACATTTAATTCATAAATAATGAAATAACGTTTTAATAAAAATAGTGTACTTTATATTTTATTAAAATGCTTTATTATTATTATTAAAGTTCTATTTTGCAGTCGAGGCCTGCTGAATTGTGAACGTAAATAGCGATCGCTGTAGCCGCGAATAATCGCGATATTATGCGGCTTTTCCTGTTTGAGGGAACTTAATTTATACATTAACTAGCAATGATTCTGCTTCATTATCCCAATTGTAAACACTAAAACGAATTACTAATGCGTATCCACACATATTATTATCTAGCGAGGAAGAGTTTGTCATAAATATTGAAAACTCTCACACACACACACACACACACAATGAGAAGATGGCTATACGGAGACGTGTATGAACCCCGGGGGTGCGGGGTCTGACTGGTTTTGCATTAAAAAAGACGAGGTCCTGTGAAAGTTCTGCTCCCTGTGTGTGAATTCAATAGCTCCAGCATGGTTAGCATGACAAACTGCTCTTCAAGTTCACAGAGTAACCTCCCCCGTCCCCGCGCGCAGACACACTCCCCCTGTTGACCCGCCACCCGGCCTCTCGTTCATTCTCAAGTCTATTTCAGACGAGTCAAAGGGCATCTTAGTTCTGAAATTTCAATAATGCTATCTGCTGGGGATGAAATGTTTTTTAAGGTCATGATTTTGTTTTCTTTATTTATTTATCTATTTATTTGTTTTGTGAGAGCAACTGAGGCATTTCTCATCTCACAGTTCAACACTATTTAGCTACACGTTATTCGAAACGTATTAGGACAAGGAGTTGTGGATTAACTATTGTGTTCACGTAATATTTCTGTGTTTATTATTATTTTAGTCTTTTACTGTAATGCAAAACGTGCACGAAATGTATTATTTTAGTATTTGAATTATGACTTTATTATTTAATGTTTGTGGCCTTTTTATGCTTTCGTTATTTTCTGTATTCATATTTAATCACTTGCTTTGATTTATGGTCAATATGATTAGTTATATGCAACTTGTAATTCATCTCAAAATCGATATTCATTCTTTTTTAAACCCTTGTGATACAATTATTTTCATCTCTTTAGTAGAAAACAATCATCACCACAGACTGCATTACAAACACTCTGTATATAATTATTTTAAATATTATATATATATATATATATCTATATATATTTTTTTTTTTTTTTTTTTTTTTTTTT
>JAUMHE010000037.1:1229211-1241161 GCA_032359235.1 Enteromius mattozi | reverse complement strand
ATTCAACTATGTAAAGAACAAAGTATTTAATAAGAATATTTCATTCATTCAGATCTAAGATGTGTTATTTTAGTGTTTCCTTTATTTTTTTGGAGCAGTGTATGTATATATATATATATATATATATATATATATATTATATATGGATTTTACAGTATATAGGCTATACACAAACAAGTATGGGTCACCATACCTGGCCACAAGTCACTTCACTTCACACTTCATATATAATTTTTGTTTTTTTTTAATGGAAAAGTGTGTATTATGGTTGGTCACAATTGTGTATAGGCCTACTGAAATTGTATCATTCCTGCAGTCTTACATATCTCAGCCCAGTTATTAACCTAAATTAAAGTATCACATTCTATACTACACATAAAAAAACCTACTAGGGCTAGGCCTACTAAAAACCTATACCATGAAAATAATTATTTTACACACAGACACACACATGCTGCTTGATATTGCAAACGGGTATCATTTTATTATCGTAATAGCAGTTTTATTGTTAACTACATTTCTAAGAAATCATTAATAGTTTTTCCACCTATAGGGGCTAATGGAAGTAGGATATTAAACATTTACAGAAAATTTCAGTTCAGAAAGAAAGCGAAATTGAAAAAGGTGTTTTTTTTGGTAAATGATAACTAGCATTCTTTCCAGTTAGCAAGACCACATTTTGAAAATACCACAGAAAAACCTAACAGGGGTCGAACAACAGGTCTCTATGGTAACCGGTGGCATCTTGGCAGGGAAAATGTCTGTGTGGGTCAGTTAGCCAGGGTAATATGATTTGCCATGCAGCAGTAGGCTTTAATTCGATCCCTATCGGAGCTCTCTTCCCTCTTGCATTTGCACAAAGACTCTCCTAATGGCATAAACCTCTGTGTCATTCTCCAAATACTCTCGAAGTTCATCAGTGAAGAGCTTTCAAGCTTCAAAAAGGACAAAAGAATCACAAAACAACCCATTTGGTGATGCTAATGGCACAAAAATTATTGTTTTGATGCTCCATATAGAGCCAGAATACCAAGACATGATTTGAAATGAAAAGTCCTTATGTAATTCTTATGGTCTGTCACATGAATATATACATACTAGCATTGCTCTAACAAACAATAGTGTCCCCACAAAAAATGACTCACTGCCTTGTTTTGCTTATCGAGTTCATCTTCCATTATTGGAGCTGGCAGAGGTTAGCAAAAGATATTAGAATTCATCAGTTGTGGCAAAGCATATTATAAGCTTGACGAAACAGAGAGAGGAAAGGCCTGGACTGCTTTTTGACTGCATGTGATTTGATTTTATGCTTCGTTTTCATTAAAATAATGAAAAATACTGACATGCATTATATTTCACAACAATAAACAGTTAATGGAAAAGTAAAAGATGATGGCATAAAGTCTATTATAAGTCAAAATTATAAGAATTAAGGTTCAATTTATGACAGGTCATAATTATTAAAACCAAAAGTGAAATACGAGGTAAATTATGACAAATCGAAATGATGAAATTTAGATAAGATGAAAAGTACACACACACACACACACACACGAGTTAATATTAGGAGATGAAAAATTTAAATAATGACAGCCAGATAAAAAGTCAGTTATGGGACTTAAGTCTTAATAATGACAATGTTGATATTATGACATTCTAAGTGATAATTATGACAAGTCAGTAAAAAAAAAAAGTCAAAATGAGATTCAACTGACATGTTTAAATTAAGATAAAATTATAACAGTTTCATGAGCAATTATGGGATTAAAATTCAATTGATATACAAGTGAAAATTTCAAAAAAATAAATTGAGATAAGTCCAAATTATGAGATAAAACGTTTTAAAATTCTCATAAAAATACACGAGTAATCAACGACTTTAATCAGAATTATAATCTTGTAATTCTGAGGAAAAAAAGTCACAAAAAAAACGTTTAACGTTTTAAAACGCATAACTGTGCAGTCAGAAATGCAAGATTAAAAATAAATGTAATAATAAAGTTAAAATATTACAATGGATAAAAATAAATAAATACATAAATAATAATAATAATAATAAAAATCTCTTTTTGCCTCAGGTTTTAATGCCATAATGACTTATCAGTTATAATTTACCAAAGCTTGTGTGACAGAAATGGACATGAAAAGGCATAATTATGACAGTCAAAATATGCCAAACCCTGATTTCTTTTTTTTTTTTTCTGTGGCAGAAATGAGCTTCCATACTCAGAAAAATGTGTTTCTTCAATTAAACTTCATTAGCTTAGAGTCCAATGCTAATTTGGTTTCTGCAACATTCAGCTTTCTTTTCCCCCTTCTCTAAATGAGGTAATATTTTTTGCTTCCCCAGCTGCTCTTGTTAAGATACTAGGCGTCTTCAGGGCCTTGAAGAAAGCTCATTAAGATGCCATTAACACTAATTGGACCAAACAAGGAAGATTCAGGACCGGCGGAGCTCTACCAACCTGTACTCTTTCCTCGGCTCCACTGTTTGTGCAGCACATTATGGATGCACTTGGTTACACGACATCCTGTTTGAGTAATTTAATATTTCAACATGCTCAGTGGAGCAAGGATCCGCCCACGGAGGACTAAATATCCCAAAAGGCGGAAAACCAGTGGGTGGAATTGATCGAAGGCACATAAAAGAAAACTAACAGGGATGTTGGGAAAGCGCTGATTGAATTTCGTACACTGCTGCACGTTTTTATAAACAATCCAGTGAAACTAGAAAACGCTGGTCCCGGAAAGATGAACAGCCCATCGGTAGCATGTCCACATGTGTATGAAATCATATCAAGCTTGTAACGGAAAATAAACTTCGACACTGTCTTGCCTTCGCAGATCAGGAGTGGCTATTTATTTGCGAAAAGTCCCAGAAAAGCAGTTTGACTTAGTAAATTCGCACTGAAATAGTCATTTTCGTTATACCTAAAACTAATATCAAGTGCAAAACAGACACAATTAGACAATTTTCAGTGTATACTCCTTTTTTATATAAAACGTTTTGATTCTTGATAAAAGGAAAAATCTGTATCGAACACCGAACAAGAAACTTAATAACAAATAAAACAATCAAATGGCCGGTTCGGTCCATAGGGAAAACACAAAAAACACACAAAACTTCAGCACCGTACAAGCAAATACATAAAAATAAAGAACAACGTGCTACTGGAGAGATATTGCGCTTAAAAGAATAAGAAATGTTGCCACTTTCACATGTCCTCCACTACTTTTCTTATATATCATTTGATATATTTCAGGGATGTCGCAGCCAAAGAAACGAAAGAACTAAAGTTATAGAACATGACGAAAGTACAAAGCACGCACCAGTTGTGGCCGGTCAGGCTATGTAATTGGTGCGCCAGCGTAGGACGTTGGCCCCGGCGGAGAGGCGGGCAGCTGGTCTGAGAGCGAGTGGAGATGTATGGTGCTGGAAGAGAGGGTTTGGAACCGCTCCCAGATGAACTGGACTGCCGAATAACTGCTTCATGAAGTGGGAGAGCTGGGGCTGGTCCAGATTAACGGGTATACCTGGAAAAACTAGGAAAACCCACGTCATTAAGAGCGAACATGGTTGATTTGGATTTAATGACAATATTCTTGAGGAAGCAAGATATTTGGTGGCACTGATGTGCTGTTACCTGGATAGCTGGGGTTGATTCTGATGGGGTCAGGGGTGTTAGGGCTGGTGCGTGGGGTTGAGATGGGCTTTGGTTCAGTTGGAGATGCACACACCTGTGGTTCACATACAGCTGCTTGGACAGGTAGAGGAGTAGGCACAGTCTGTGAACACACACACACACAAAAACCCTCATGTAGCCACGTAGATCATTTAATTTGCTTTAAAAAATGCTTAAAGGAATAGTTCACAGAAAAACGAAAGTTCTGTCATTAATTAGAATGTCGTTCCAAACCCGTAAGACCTCTTCTGAACACAAATTAAGATATCTTTGCAGCGTCAGAAAGCTCTCGGATTTCATCATAGACAGCAACACAACTGACACGTTCAAGGCCCAGAAAGACAGTAAGGACTTCATTAAAATAGTCCACGTGGTTTAAGCATAATTTTATGAAGCTGTAAGAATACTTTTTGTGCATAAAGAACACAAAAGCAACTTTATTTTACAATTTATTTTCTTCTGTGTCAGTCTTTATGCACGTTAACATACCACAAGACCTTCGGATGCGCAATGCTTTGTTTACAAGCAGAGGAAGACACACTCTGTACAAAAAGCAGTCTTCGTAAACATCTCAGAAGATTTCGACAGAGAGGGTGACTTGTTCGAACCAGAATATACAGACGATGAACTAAGAGAGATGAACCTTCTACACCAAATGCTGGCTCCTGCGTCAGAAGCACCACATGCATGTGAATGTCGGTGGAAACTGAGCAAAAAAAATCTTAAAAAGTCATTTTTGTTTTCCTTGCACACAAAAAAATATTCCCGTAGCTTCATAAAATTATGGCTGAACCACTGATGTCACATGGACTATTTTAACGATGTCCTTACGACCTTTCTGGGTCTTTAACATTGCTGTCTATCTGCAGAATCAGAAGGTTTTTAAATATTTTACACATTTAACAAATAGCAATATTAAATAATACTAATAAAAGTATTTCAGCAAGTACTTTGACATCAAAAATTACACACTCCAGCTTTAAAAGAAATCACAACAGCTACACTAGATTCTGCAATTTCATCCTGCAAATAGCTGAAAATGACTATTGCATGTCTCTTGTAGAAACTTGTCTTTTCTGATGAACTGTTCTGTTGAATGATTAAACAGATGAACCTCTGCAGAGAGGCTAATTAACATTCTCATCTAATCACCACACAATTAAGATCAACTGCCTCCCAAAGGGCTCAGCGGGAGAGCGGGATGTAAAAAGAGGAACAATACGTCAGGAGATTAAATCTCCAGACGCACAGCACCTCTTGTCAGTCTGAGTGATGACTGTGTGCTAAACGCCATGAGGAATAAAAGTCTGAAGCTTCATTCATAAGCGGTGGGATCAGATTTTACCTCAGGCTTTACCCCTTTTTACCTGTCAAATATGTGTGACACTCCAAAGCTGTCATGTCATGCCTATTGTGGACGAGTTTGCATCCTTACTTCCGATTCGTCTTCAGTCTTGACATCAGGTTCTAGTTTGAGCTTATCTGTTTCATCCTCTGCTGTCCATCCCTGATCCCATTCACTGGAGCATAATGAGTCTTCAGCTTGCGGAGCCTCAGACGGATTTGCTTTCCCACTCTGAAAGGAAATATCAGGTTTAAAAAAACTAATTTGAACTATTATTGTAAATATATGTAATGCGACTCACTTTAGCTGCATTGTTGATGTCAGGAACATTTATAAACTCCAGGGCAGGAATGTCGAGGGCTGGGTCCACATTTAGGGAGGAAAAGTTAGTTTCTCCACTTTCAGAGCTGGAAAGCTGGAATGAACAAACCAGAGTTAATGAGCTCCTGCTAACTTATTATCCAAATGATGTTATTATAAAGCTACTACAATATAACATTGGTTTAAAACAACTAAAATATTACTATTTAAAAAAATGCTTGCACAATACAGTTTGATTGTTTGGAAAAAAATACTTATTGTATGTACGTTTTCTCAAAATTTATTTTAAACCCATGGAAAACAATAGATTTTATCAGTAGTTTAATAAAACATTAATCAAAATATCTTAAAACTATTACGAAATCGTAAAAAAAAAAAAAAATATTAATTTATAATTATATAATAATTTTCACAGTCGAATCTGAATTTTCAAATCTTGCCAATAGTCGACTGATAGTCAAATCATATGTTTGAGGGCGGGGCAAAATAAGAGTCATGTCAGTCATGCGACAGTCATAATTACTGACATTAACACACAGGGAAAATGTGTATCAGACGACTCGCAGATACAAACGGGGAAATAACGTTTCCATTAAAATATTAACCTCCCAGAGCCATGTGGAGACTTTTTATGATGGAACTTTATTGGGCTTCAAAATCTTGACCGCCATTTACTGCCATTATAAAGCTGGGAAGAGCCAGGACATTTTTTGAAATGAACTCTGTATATGAATTTCTTCTTTCAGACGAGTACAACCAGTGTTGGGCATGTTACTTTAAAAAAGTAATAAGTTATAGTTACTAGTTACTTTTCAAAAATAGTAACTGAGTCACATTATTATAAAAAGTATCTAATTACCAGGGAAAGTAACTATTTTGTTACTTAAAAAGAAAGTCAAATATCTTGGATGTCCCCAATATAAAATGTTAAATTAATTAAATGGACATTAAACAGAATAAATTATTATAATAAAACACTGTACATTCTACACTACTTATCTACTCACTCTTAGTCAGTCAAGCTTATAAAATGATATTATGATAATTTAGCATTATATGATAGAATCTTAGTAATTAGAATAACTAGGTATGAATGTTGACTGAGCTTAGGACTGGTGCTTAAGATACTGTCTGTCATTTAGTATATCTATAAACAAAAAGGGGGAATATAAATGATAAACTCTACTACTAATAACAACTAATAACAATCAGAGAAACCGGCAGTTCTCAAAGAAAATATTTTAATACATTTTAGCAATTCCACGTTTTATTGTAATGGGGGAAACAGTAATTAGTTTGATTACTCGTTACTGAAAAAACAGTGTCGTTAGTAACGCCATTTATTTATAACGCCGTTATTCCCATCACTTGTCAGGTGACTTGACTAGGATGGCTTGAGGGTGAGTAAATCATGGGCTAATCTTCGTTTTTGGGTGAACTACCGCTTTAAACATCTGAGCTCCCAAACACCCACAGGATCCAGTGCTGCTCACTGTCATTTCTCTGCCGACAGCCTCAGAAGACAGCCCTACACCGAGCTTCACTGGCTTATGGCCCATCATTGCTGTACTGTGATGCTGGATTTGTTTATTAAAGATACCGTTTGAGAGGAGCTCAGAGAGCCATTTCCCTGAAAGCAGATTTGGTTTTCTGGAAAAGATGTGGACGGTGAGAGACACTCCTCAAGCTGATCATCTCCAAAATAAGATGTCACTGGGTTGAACTTCCCTGACACCTAAAAAGCCAAGCCAGAAGAAACCAGCAAGCACTAAAGAACAGTTGCTTATTAGGTTTTATGCATTTAGGTTCAAATGAAGATTTGACGCCAGACCAATCCATAGGAGGTAATGGAGGGAAGGGCGTGGCCCTCTTTCTGTAGGGCGATGTGAACGTAAAGATCCTCCTCCGTGTTTGTGTCACACAGGAAGAGCAACAGGAAGTCCTCCTGGTAGCTGTGGATGGCGGCCACCAGAGTGCGCTCACAGCACATCCTCTGAAAAGCGCTGATCGCACTCTGAGTCCAAGTGCTCTAAGGAAAAAACAAAGACAGAAGGAAAATGTGAAGAAAAAGAAAATAGCTAATGCAACTAAATGAGCAATACACAGCCAAAAGCTGGTTCTCCATCTACTGCATGGAGCACAAATAGTGTAGTCGAATTTGTGAATAAATGACAAAGATTTCGAATCAGCCTAATTAATCACTTGCTCAGAATCAATACATTCAGAGTTTACTGAATCAATAATCAAAGTCTTCATCACTTGTTATAAGAAGCTTTAAAGCCTTATTGCTTGCATTGAAAAAAATGACATAAATAATCTATTCTGTCTGTTCTATTTAGAAAAAAAAAATAAAAAAAAATAAAAAAAATTATATATATATATATATATATAAAATAAAGTATATATATTTTATAAAATAAAATATATATATGAAATAAAGTTTTATTTCTTATATTTGTGTAATTGCAACTTTTGAATGAAAATAAATAAGGACCAGGTAAAGAATCAATTACAATTCTTTTAATCAAATATAAATCTTAATACATCAAAATGATTAAGAATGTTGTGATATACTTCAATATATTATTTTTCTCTTATATTACCCACCCTTAATAGAATATTAAGTAATAGTTCACCCAGACTGAATATATTGTGACAACTTACTCAAGCTGTTTTATTAATAAAGGTGTTTTATTGCAATCAACATAATTTAATGAAAATGACCTAGTTTGGTTTTAACTTCAACAGATTTATTGCAGTTAATTTCCTAATATCCAAAGCAATATTTCTAATTTTAGATTTAGATTTATTTATTTTAATTTAACAAATGGTTTTCAACAGTTTTAGTTAACAACAACAACACTGCTTACCGTGAGGGGCCGAACTCCAGCTAACATTGCCGGGACAGCCTGAGCCGGAAGATCAGCATAACAAGCTCTGGAAAGATTTTGAGAGTATACAAAGGAGCAGAGATACAAACAAATGTATAGAAGCCCATTTCCACCACTCAATAATTCAAAAAAAAAGGTTATTGCGAAAAAAAATTCTCCCAATTCTGCCTTTTCTCAGAAGTGTGAGATAAAAACTTGCAATTTCAAAATATAAAGTCAGAATTGCGAGATATAAAGTCACAATAGCGTGATATAAAATTGCAATTGAGAGTTATAAAGTCACTTTATATCTCAGAATTCTGACTTTATAACTCACAATTGTGTTTACCTTGCAATTCTGACTTTTTTCTCAGAATTGTGAGAAACTCGCAATTGCGAGTTATAAAGTCCAATTTTGATGGGAAATAACGGATGTGTTCTCAGGATTGTGACTTTATATCTCGCAATCCTGACTTTATAACTCGCAATTGTGAGTTTATTTCTCAGAATTGCACGTTCATATCACACAATTCTGACTTTATATCTTGCTATTCTGAGAAAAGAAAAAGTCAGAATTATGAATTACTTTTTTTTATTTTTTATTCAGTAGTGGAAACGGACTTTCGTATATACATCTTAAACAAATGCAACATCTTTAAATCATGGTATAATAACAATAATTGTAAAACAAATTCAAAACCTCAGATAATCAGTTACATAAAATTAGGTTTAGGTTTAAACAACCCTTTCATTGTTTTATAGCTAACAATTTCTGAACTTACTTGAGAAACCGGAGGCTGTTTCGTTCCACTTTTGTGACGTCTCCAAAGTCTACGTAGTACACCTTTACTTCAGTATCACTGAACAGCTCGTGGATCACCACACGGTAGAACCACATGTCTCTGGGGGCCACACAGCACACCTGACCCGGCCGCACATACTCATCAGGCAGCCGGTATCTCTCCGTCACTTCCGGGTAGGAGTAACAGCTCCTGGAAACAAGCATTAGGCATGTTCAGAATGACATACTACTACTCAATCCCAGCCCAAATAATTATAAAATTAAGAATTTAACGTAATGAGTGAGATACCGCATTTCAATCATCATGTTCTCCAGGGCTCTGGCCTCCTTGTTCTTGCTGAAGCGGATGTAGAAGTGGCTGGGAGACTCCGTCTGCTCCACCAGGACAGGCACCAGCTCTCTCTCCCTCCTGCGAGCTGGGGGCTTCAGCTTCTGGCAGCGCACCGCGTCTAGAGGAACCGCTGAAACTCTACTCACCACCAGCTCTGGGAAAAGATCCGCCATCTACAACAAACACATTATACTCTTATGATACACTCTACATTTAGTTGATCTTGAGAAGCACTAAAGAATAATTTTAGTATAGGTAGTATATTATGTTGTTCCATTATATGTAGTATTAACAATCTAAAAGTAACAATGCCTTTTTATAAGTAAATAAATACCATGCAACTTTACTAAAGAACATTTTTTTGCAAGTTTCCTTAGGATCGATATGGGAGGGAATGATAATGCGTTATCAATAATGAATCTTAACCTGATGGATGGTTTTATTGGTTATTCTGAGCTCGGTCTGGGACTCATGGGTGTCTGTGTATTGCTCCACATCTTCTTGCTCCCATGCAGATTCGGCACAGCTGAAGTAATAGGCTTTGCTGGAGGGATTCTGGGATTCGTTCGTAAGGCTGGATGTGGTGCCGTGACCCGGAGATAATTCTTGCAAAAGGAATACATCACAATCAAAGTTTCATTAAAGATGATCAATAAGCTAGGAGCCCTCGTTTGTCTTTTCAAATCAATATGACAAAAAGCTAAGTACCAGGTTCAGTGGGTTGTATGTCATTTGGTTTGAACTCCACAACAATCCATTGGTTTTCACTTTCGTCAGCACCTTTTTGGATGGACAATGTGTCACTCAAAGCCCCAACCATTTCCGTCACGCTCAGAAAGCCATACTGGGTCACCGGCAACTCCTCACCATACATTCGCTAACATCAAAAAAAAAAAAGGATCTTAAGTTAGAAAAGCACACTGGTGCCATCTAGAAACAAACAAACAAAAAATACTGCTGTGGATGTGTTGTCATTGAGTAATGCAATATTCCGACCACCAAATCCTGAGTTACAAACTCAGATTGCGTAAATAAATTGTGAAAAAAAAGAAGATATAAACACAGAATTGCGAGAAAAGTTTAAAAATTGTGAGACAAAAACTAACAATGAACTTTTTTTACTCCGTGGCAACAATATGAAAGTAAAAAAGACGCAAAAACATAAAAAACAGGCTTAGTTTTCTGTATGTAAAATACACTTTCTTATTTTCTTCTTCCGATAGGAACTCAGATATGGTCTTCTTGACAGACTTTGTGATAGTACCTTGTATTCTGTGGGAAGATTGTGAATGGAGATCCCGTTGCCATTTTCAGCTACTACCTGAAAAAAGATCCATATCTCAAAAATAAGCCAAGGTGAGGAGATGAGACAAGAAAGGCTGGGTTTTAAAGTGGTTATGTCTGACCTTCCGTAGCTTATCTTTCAGCTCGTGGCTGACGGTGCCAGCGGTGCCCTTCTCAAGGATCTGCTGTCTGAGCTCCTCCTCAAGCTGTGAGAAGATTTACCTCAACAGTATTGATTTATACATAGCAGCGCAACACGAAATATCGCCATCATTTCATACAAATTTCCAAACCTTCAAAATGGTTTCTTCAAAAGATTGCTCTGCCTTTACAGGTTCTGGATTAGAAACAGCAGGGGTGGAGTGCGACTCTTGCTGGTTCCTCTCTGGGGGCGAAGCCGCTTTAGGACAGACCGGCTTCTGTTTTGCTACCAAAGGAGATGCCACTGCATGGAAAAGACATAAATAATCAATTTGAACCAAAAACAAGAGCATGATATTAACTTCTGTCTCCAGAAATTCTATTATGATATACATACATGGCCTTGTCATCAGAGGCTTGATCTGATTTTGTGGCATTATGGCATTCCTCAGCAGCAGTTGAGAGCCTGTGCGACTCTGCTGCATGATTATGAAATCTGTGGCAGACGCTAGCATCTCGGAAATGGAATAGAATCCATATTGCATGATGTTGAGTGGCTTTCCAAACTGTGCCATATACATGGACTCCAGCTCTGATAATCTGACGGGCCCATGAGACAGTAACTGTTTTAGTTGGCTGCGCAGCTGAGCGGGAAGAGCGGGTTTTGATTGGCCACGGCGAGGGAGAATAACAGGCTGATTCTGTGGATAAGAGATGTGGAAGTTTCTTGGTGGTCCCCTCCGAATGTTGGATTTGCCTTTGGGGTCACGTTGCTTAGCCACCAGCTCTTGGATGCCTTTGGTGCTCTCATCTACAACGGCTGCAAATATAATATAAATAAATAACAAAAACAACTTTTAATAGCTTTAAATGTCCTGATACACCTCAAGCAAAATTGAAGAACAAACTGGTGTGACATTTTTTGATCACACCAAAACACATTTAGTTTAGAGTGTTTAAAATAGCTTCCCAAAGCAAACTTTCTGGAAAGGTTTGCTCAGGCTGGTAAAAATGTGCCATAAGATGTTTATATAGTTTTAGGTCATTTTCTTTCAGTTTGAGGTAGGGCTGCACGATAATAATCACGCGATACGTATTGCGCATCTTGTCAGTAAAGCCGGTTCTGTAATCAGCGGTAAATTCCATCAGGTGCGTGATCTTACATTGAGCTGC
>JAUMHE010000037.1:1189033-1229111 GCA_032359235.1 Enteromius mattozi | reverse complement strand
AGATAGATAGAATCATGTATGTAGTGCACAAATAATAACTCCATAAATATAAACTTTTTATTCATGACTTTTATTTGATAGTTTTTAATTGTATTTATTTTAATAACCCAAGAAAGCATGTCATCGATGGCTACAATGTATTTTAAATCATTAAGAAACAAGAGCATTATAAATTAAATATCAGTTTTAACTGATATGTGCTGGAGCTGAACAAATGTATCTGTGTTCGGATCCATCGACGCAACTTCTAGGAAACCATATCTTCTGGCTCTGAGCTAAAACACAGCTGGCAGCAGATCTGGCGTGCTCCTCGTCATCCTTCCTGAGTTTGGAGAACGTCAGCGGTTTGCCGTCTGTCCACGACCACTGTTCTGGACCACCAGAGAGCCCTGCACAAATCACACCAATACGCTAACATACGGGACACTTTACATTCAGGATCCTTGCGGTTCCTAAATATAGATTTTATTTACTTACCAATCCAGAATGATTGCCTTCCAGCAAACTTCCACATCCACTTCATATCAGTCTTGGAGTGGATACTGACCAATTCACCTTCAAGCCTAAATTTTGCAATCGTAACATTATTATTTAAAAATTGTAAGCAGTATGGACATGCATGTTTCTAAGACAGAAAAGACGTGTAACGTACAGCATGCAAGCATGTTGTGCGCTGCTCCAGCTAGCAATACCAGGCCCCAAAATATAGCAGCTCCTTCGGTAGTGAGTCCAGTTGTTAGGACAGCCAATGCTAACAGACTTCTGAGACTTTAAAAAGAGAGGGAGGAATTGTCAAACGAAAGCTCATTATATTATAAATGAACATTTTAGTTTAGATGCTCTCTATAATGTAAACACATAAAACAGCTAATTCACAGTGTATGGTTAACATATGATACCTTGTGTTGTTGAGCTGCTGAATCAGTTATTAAAGAGGCTGAGTCACGCTGGGGAGTTTCTATTGATTCAGCATCAGCAGAGTATCCAGGCCAGCTCCAGATGGGAGTGATCTCCAGTTCAGAGTGGACACGAGGTGCTGGTGCTGGGGCCTTCTCCTCCACTCTCACTGGAATCAGTCCATGAAACTAATGGAGGACAGAGTGAAGACACGGTGAACTACAGCACATTCTGATGTAAAATAATAGAAAAAGTAAATAAATAAATGAATAAATAAACAAAATATTATTATTATGATGATGAATAAATAACACTGAAACAATAAATAAATATTAATAAATAAATGAATGACACTATTCAACAACTATTTAATTAAATACTTTTAATACTAATAAATAAATATAAAAAAATTAATACACATAAAAGCAATTAAAAAAATAATAATAATAATACAACTAAATAAAGATAATACCACTAATTATTTCATAATACAGCCAATAAATAAAATTGATGCTACATAAATAATACTACTAAATAAATACTTCTAATACCGAATTACCAATACATAAATATTACTAATAAAATAACAATACAACTAAATGCCAATACTACTAAATAAATAATACAACCAACAAAAAACAAAATTAATAGTAAATAACACCACTAAATACTTCTAATACATTTACATAAATATTATTAAGAAAACAAAAACAATTCAACTAAATAAATGAAGATAATACCAATACTACTAAATAATAGATAATAACACAACCAACAAATAAACAAATTTTATACTAAATAAATAAAACTATTAAACAAATAATTCTAATACTAATACATAAATATTACAAATAAACAAATAACACAACTAAATGAATAAATAAATATAACACAACTACTGCTGAATGAATAGTATTACAACCAACCAAGAACAAAATACTACTAAAAAAATATGACTAGTAAATTAGTAATATTGCAATCAATAAATACTAATAAATAAATAAACAAAAACAAAGAAATAAAATAAACAAACACAAAAATAAATATTACTAATAAATAAAAATAAATAAATAACAAAACATAAATACATTAAATAAATAACAAATAAATGAGGCAACTAACTAACCAAACATATAAAGACAATAAAAAAACAATACAAATAACTTTCTCAACAAACAAAATCACTAAATAAATAACATGAATGAATGAATGAAGCACTACTAATAAATAAATAAATGAATAAATAAATAAACCTTAATGAACACTCTGAAGTGAAGTACAGGCATAATAAAACTTACTCTCCAGACTTTTTCTTGATTTCTGTTGTCCACCTCTGCCTAAAGCCACAATCAGATGTTAAAAACTGCTACGACTAATATTATTTTTCAATACCATACTAGATACAAGAGATGATTGAGGTAAATGTAGTAGCTGGCTCACCCTTTGTCTGTTTCTACCCAGAATCCTCAGCTGTCTTTGACCCAGACTGTGCAAGATCTCCTGGTCCTGATGTTCTCCCTCGCTGTAATGGCTGAAGTGTGTGCGGTACGGGACGTCCCCTCTTGGTGGATAGTTCTCCCAAAGGATCCCTGTTCTTGGGTCTGGAGTGTATTCCTCGAGTAAGGGCGGTTCAGGCTCTGGGACGCGTGGGGGGCTTTGGACAGGATATTGCCTCTCATCTTCCTCAACAATAAGCTCATCTGGATGACACCTGCCTGTAAGGCAGAAATAATCTCAGTTTATGTAAAAAGAGCAGAATGTGGGTACAGAGAACCTCTTTCTACCATTTCTAGGATCCACAATCTCAACGGTGGCCTTGCTCCTTTGTCCCAGAACAGCATTTTTGGGGGTCTTCAGAACTACATCAAATTTCTCATGGTTCTCTTCTAATCCATCATCTTTGAGGTAAATGTTCCACGTTTTGACATTTACACCTAAAAACAAAGACAGATCACAGATTGAGCATATTTTCAAGATCAAGAGTCAAAAAGTGTAGGTTTGATAAGCACCTGGATCAAACTGTATGAGGTTGGCAGAACTGTGAGTGAAGTCTTTCCCGGCTTTGGCCGTTCCCTCTTCCACCTGTAAGATAAAATGATTCAGTCACATCTAAATCTTGATCTGTGCAGGATGGTAAGACGAGCAGAGATAGTTCAGTGCACCTGTATGGCGATGTATGCCGGATCTTTGCTGTTACCGCGGCGCACCACCTGCAATGCTAGAGTCCCTGCAGTCTCACAAACACGGTAACAGGAAGCTGACAGCTCCACATGAGACCACCTCAACTCCATCCTGTGTTGGCAGTCGAAAAAGCCAAGAATCACATTGGGTCTGAAATTATATTGTCTAGAATTGAGATGGAATCCAGATCATATTGGAATTGTGGAATGCAAGCTGTTTGACTTACAGTACATCAAAGAAAATAATTCTAAAATAATGTTTATTACTAAAGGCAATGGAATATTTGTCTGTATTGTAATTTATAGTTTTTATTTTAATATATTTGTTATATTTTATTATTATCTTTTTATATATTTATTATTTATATATTATTGCATTACATTTTCTTATATAGTATTTCTATTTTTAATTAAAACACTGATTAACTTTACAGAAGGCAATGGAATATTTGTCTGTACTGTAATTTATTTTTTTTATTTGAATATATTTTAATATTTTATTATGATCTTTTTTATTTTATATATTTATTGTTTTAAATATGTACATATATATAGGCCTATATATATATATATATATATATATATATATATTATTGTATTACATTTTCTTATAGGCTATAGTATCTGTTTTTTTTTTTTATTAATACACTGATCAGTTTTACCATTTAAATTCTTAATTTGATAGAAATATAAACTAATATAAAATAATAGAGAAGTATTTAATGACCCCTCTAGACCATTTTACACACACACATACACACACACCTCCCTTATACTGAGTAAATATTTTAAATCTCAAAACAAATATTGTAATTTATATTTTTTTATATCATGTATTTTTTTCAGTATGATATATATCATATATAAAAAATGCTAATAATTTTTCTAAAACCAAATGACACACTTAAGTATTAATTGGATACCGATTACAGCAATATATAAATATAATTTGTAATGATATAAAGGAATAGTTCTCCGGATTGATATTTATATATTTCATACTATATTTATAATTATTTATTTATATATAATTTAATTACATATTTTTATTAATATATGTATATTTTTCTTATTTTATTAGATGTTTTATACAGTATATGTATTATACCAAATATCATATATTTTTATATTTTATAAAAATGCTAATCATTTTTCCAAATGACTAACACTATCTCTCTCTCTCTCTACTTGCAAGCATATTTCTGATCTTATATTTCTTTCCCAACCAAAAGTCTGTAATAAATCGATTACAGAGTCTAAGTGCATAGTTTTAGCTAGTTTTTGTCAAAATGGCAGCCACTGTACATTAAAATAGCTTTTTATGATTTGAATTAATTCCTCTTCTTACAGTGGAAAATGTTATATATACACATTTAACATTCAATAACTGCACTGCATTAGTTCTGTCTGGAAATCTAAACAAATAAGGATGTATATATATATATATATATACACTTTGGGAAGCATGGTGTTTCCTGCAGGATCTGTGACTTGGAACTCAAAGCTGTCTGCTGTCACTTCCATATCTGCTGGAACAACGAAGAGCACTGCTTTCTGCTCCAGATCCTTCTGGGTAAAGCGTCCTTTGATATAGGCACCTATAACAGGAAGAAAATTCATTATAATCAGGACACAATCTGCGCATATTAAAAAGACAGTCGGCACCATCAGTGACCCATGCACCTGCCTGTGAGGACATTTTCAAGGTAACCGAAGTGTGGAGGCCTTGTGATGGTGAACTCAAGTGTGTCATCGGGACTGTCTGGATCGGAGGCACGCAGCTCTTTGGAGGTGATGTAGATGCCCTGTTTGCCATCCCCAAGATTCTCCACAGCACTTGCAATGCCTTTGTTTATAATACTGGGTGGGGTCTTGTCTAGTACCTCTATCTATGAAGATAGAAATCATGGTGTAGTTCAAATCCACACAGAGACAACAGTACAACTGCATTCATGCTGCAACACCACTAGAGGGAAGCATTACATACCAATAATTGGGAAAGCATTCATTTCACAGCCATTGCTCAACGTGGTTTTTAATCTAGGCCTGTATGTTCATATTTATTGTTATTACATTACATTTAAATTACTTTATTTTATTAACAGTATTAGAAAGTTTCAAAATGAGAAAAAAAAGTTTTCAAGTGAGATTCTTAAAAAAAAAAAGACTTTGAGGAACCTCAAATTTTTATTTTTTAAATGTAATATTATTGTATATTAAATGTACAAATATATATTACGCATTTTTTTAGGAAAAAATAGCTGTCATGTTCACTATATTAAATATTTTTCAGGTTTTAAGTCAAATCACTGCAGTTTAATTATTCAAGTGTCTTTAATTCGTTTTAAAATATAAATACATAGCATATTTCATGTTTTTGTTATTACATTTACTTAAACTGATTATTGTATCGCATTAAATTTAAACATTAAAAATATCAAAAGTTTAAGAGATTTGAATGTTTTTGTTTTTTTCAAGTAAATGACATTTCAGCCATCACATTTATTATTCCAATAAATATTTCTCGGGTTTATTTTTAAGTCAATTTTTTTTTATTGTGGTATCTTTATTTATTTATCTTTTAAACTTAATTTTTTTCTTTCCCTTTATTTTTTAAGGGAAAAAACCCCCAACCTTTTTATAAGGTCTTCAGCTAAATTAAAAAATAAATCCAAAGAATAATTAATCAGGAAAAGCAAAGGGCAAGATACAAAATATAAAACTACTGCTTATGACCAAATATTATAATTGATAAATTGTGCTTAAAACATTTAACCACGTGACCACTTGCCCCATAAACAACAACAATTTTGACATTTATAAAAGAAAATGCCTTTGTTTTGAGAAAATTAAAATGATTTAAGTTCACATTTAATTGAGCTTTTAACTCAAAATGTCTTGCCTGTTACATGTTACAACTATCCTTGTTAATTTTATTTTAAAATCGTTCAAATATATTTAAGGTTTAAGAGTGCTGAAATGTATTGCCCAGCAAAAAAAAAAAAAAAAAAAAATCAAGGCAACTTAATTTAAACACAATCTGAGCTTTTGTTGTGTGGCATTTTTACAGGTAAAATTGTGTGAGGGGAGATATAGATATTATTTATGACCTCCCCGCGGTCTCAGGGGTCGCGTTTGGAGAAGCACACGCCGTATTTTGGCTCGAGTTAGCAATGCGCGTCTTGAGCCAAGTGACAACAAAGTTTTCGGCTGATTCACCTGTTCTGGCGGGAGCGGCTTTCTTTCTCGGTAGCACAGGGCTGGTAGCGATGGCCAGCGCGTTTACCGCCTCGCTGACCGCTTCAACGGAATATTAAATTGAGGCGCGGGCCTCGGGAGAGCGACGCTATGACATGCTGAATGGCACCGGACCTGCAGGAGCACCTGGCCAGCAAAGCCTCTTCGTTAGCATGCAATTCAACAGGGATCGCTTTGTTAACCCGTTGCACTCCTGCTGTGCTCAATGGTTTGTATGCAAGTCGTTTATTTGACAGTTAGGTTAACTAGGCTAAATCGTTTTCCTCACTTCAAAGTCCGGAAAGAAATTGTATAGCAGTCGCGCCATTTCGTTATCACAATAAAACAACGGTATAGCTTCATAATTCCTTAGTTTATTATGATTTTTAAAGTCTTTTAGAAATAGATAAAATGCAATTTTGTGCCTTTCACTCAATATTTGTTAGCATTGAGGCTAGTGAACTCCTAAATGCTCCTAAATTTGCATTGACCAGATATATGTGACCGTGGACCACAAAACCAGTCATAAGGGTCTTTTTTTTTTTAATGAGATGAATGCATCATCTAAAAAGCTGAATCAGTTCCAATTCCAGTAATGTATGGTTTGTTAGGATAGGACAGCATTAGGCCTACAACTATTTAAAACTACAGATCCAACTATTTAAAACTATGGAATAAAATAACAAAATCCAAATATTGAGAAAATCATCTTTAAAGTTGTCCAAATTAATTTCCTGGCAATGCATATTACTAATCAAAAGTTGAGTTTTGATATATTTCAGGTAGGACATTTACAAAATATCTTTATGGAATATGATCTTTACTTAATATCCTAATGATGTTTGGCATTAAAGAAACATCGATCATTTTGACCCATGCAATCGCTACCAATATACCTGTGCTACTTATGACTAGTTTTGTGGTCCAGGGTCACATATACATTTAAAATTAGTGGTTGTTTCTTCCATCAAAAAAATGGACTAAAAATATTGATGACTCATACTGGACTACACAGATTTTTGACCAATCAGCTACCCCCTAGAACATTAATGCCCCTCCCACTAATTCCACCTGCAATCACTATGGTATTTTGAAGAAAATTCTTGTAAGGGGTTGTTGTAAAAACCAATGTATGAATTAGTAGTTTTACATTTTACAATATTTCCCACTTTTTATGTTTATTGGTTGTGAGTGATTGTTCTCAAATCATAATCAGCCTACCTGTACAGTAAAAACCGCAGGTTCTCTCTTCAGCTGTCCGTACTCCAAATAACCTGTGTTAGTTCCATCAGTAGGCTGGAAGGTGAACCTGTCGATCTTGGCCCGTCCGTTCAGATGATGGTAAGCTAGATCCATATTGTTGATGTCCAGTTGCGTGAACCGAGGCTTAGAGAAGGGTATTCCTTTCAAGAGCAACTTTCCATATTGTGGGCTTTGAATAATAACGTAGGTGAGATTCTCTAGAGCTGTGTCTGGGTCAGTCAGTTTCAGTTCATCAGTGGAAATGGTCTTCACAGAGCCCTCTGTGAGCTCGAGGCCTTTGTTAATAGTCAGGGTCGGTGGAATACGGTCACTGTGTTCCACAGTGAAATGAATACTACCGCTTCTGGAGGTCACAGCATTGGTAACAGCAAAGCTGCATGAGAGAACACATTACTTATTAGTTACATGCAAGTTATAATATATTTCAGTACTGCTTTATCACTTTGTTTTCACTTTAGCCTAACACCCTTTAACTGTAGTAAAATCAGCATAACACATGGTCTCTCATGCCTTCTCACTTTATTCGAAGGTCTTGTCTAGTTTTACTGCATGTTCTGAGCTGCTATCCTCACCCAGCACGGTTGATGTGTTGGAGCAGAAAGATGGGGCAGGGAGGGGTGCGAGCCGAGCCGAGTCCCCATTCCACCCTCTGCCAAGCCAATCTGCCTCCCAACACATATTGCCCTGAAGCTGATAATTGCCAGCCATGGTAAACAACACGACTGCCACCTCGCACTAGACTCGCAACCAAACATGCAGGTCCACTCTCACAGCCAAACTGGTGCAACATCTGGCATTGCCATTGTCCCATATTTGCTCCGTAATTGTGCCCAGGGATCCCTGTCTCTGACTACATCTTTTAGAGCCGTATAACCAATGCCAGGCTGAGTTATTACTCTCTTAATAATGGCCATTTATCATCAGCTGTCACGGCAGAGCAGAGGGAGACACAAGGCTCCCAGAAAAAAACAGTCTCCCTGTCTCTTTTGGCCCCCGCTGTCGGCCTGGAGTTTGACACACAGGTGTTTGCTCAGGTGTCTCTCCTGATCAGGGAGACCGGCTGTCGCATGCTGCCTCTTTTGCCTCGCATTAACACAAATACAAGCTGCGAAGACACAAGAACCATTTAAACAATGCATCCGTTAACCAAGTTTTTCCCCCAGTCTCTTGCGATTGTGTTGGAATTGCTAATTGAAAGTACTCGGGCCCCACATGACTAACGCTGTAGTGTCCATGTGCTGCGATTGGACCCCATACCACCCCATGCTGTGCTGACTGAACACATTGGCACAGAGTGCTCCGTATCCTCTCCGAAGGGCCACTCGCCTCTCGTCAGGCTTGGCTCAGGAAGGTTTGTTTGCTCCCAGATGACCCAACGATGAAACTAAGCCAGAGTTTTGGGTGTCAAAGATTCACACGAGAAAGGCAGCACAGGTCAACTGTACGCCCTGACGGAAGTCAGCCTGCTGCCAAATTGGCTGGTAACCCATGCAAACGAAGCAAAAATGATCCTTTTCATTTTGCCTGTCTCTTGCTTGCACATAATTTTCAATATTGTATTGAAAATGCTGAGGTGTTGCCATCTGTGGGCTGGACTAAATTTCACAATTAATATAATGTTATATATTACTAATTTGAATATATATAGTGCACCTTGATGTGGGTATTCATGTCAAAACAGCTGGATTTGGTCTTGACTGAATGTAAACAGGAAAAAGCAAAAATGGCATCTGTGCATTTGGCCTTAGAGTATGAATTAAGTCTATAACAATATAAACCACTGACCTGAAAGAATCACGGTCAGCAAAACGGCTGTTGTCATGAGTGTAGCATACCCGGTTGGCAGCCACATCCATCTGGGAGAAGGAGAGCACTGGAACCCCTGGATTTTGGACCATGTGTAGCTGACCATGTTCAGGTGGGACAGATACAGTGTATATGAGCTCATCTGGCTCGCTTCCAATGTCTGTGGCCATCAGAATGTCAGTGGTCAGAATGACTCTCTCTCCCTCCATCAAGGTCACAGGTTTAGTGATTAAAGCAATGTCACCTGTATGCACAAAGAAGATGGATTACAGAAGCATATGCATGAATATATATGTAAAGCTTTGAAGAATATAAGCATGTTACGCATAAAGCAAGTTACGTGCACATAAGTTTATTGATGTTGTGTGAGATTTGTTTGTGACAGCAGGGACAGTGCTGGGATCTAGGGCCAGGAGTACAGATGTTTGGCCCCAGCTCTGTTAATAATTCATGCTGGGCGTTTAAAGGTGGCTCATCCTTTGCAGCAGAACGTTCTCACCTCTGTTCCTCCAGGATAAGCCAGAATGGAGCCAAGAGGACAATGGCTGCCATGCTTCCATGTTCACCCAACTGGCAAAGTCATTTTGGCCGTAGGGAAAGCCATTGTTTTTAATTATACATGCACAGATTTAATCTGTCAACAAAGTTGTTTTTGTTGGACTTCGATTGAGGGGAAAAACAAAAGCAGCTATCAGTGAGTCACTAAATGCAAACTGGTCTGTCATTATGCCAAACTATGACAAATTTTGGATGGTCATAATATGTCATTTAATTTCATAACCTTGGGGTTTTAAGACAGTTTTTGAGCCATGCCAAGTTCCTACTATGATCATAGTTATATTTTGCTGACAATAAATCTTACCCTTTCGAACAGTGCGGACAGAGATGAAGAAACTCTGTGGAGGTGTTGTGTTTTCCCCATCACTGAGAACAAAGTGAAACCTGTCATGGCCTTTGAAACCGCTAACTGTTGTGTGACTGTACCATAGGCTATTCATCTCTACATCCTCCTGGGTGAAATTCAGACCCGGACTCAGATCAATCCATCCAGCTTCTGTCTGCAGGAAATCACAGAAGAACACATTATTAGGCTTACATACTGTGTATATTTAAAGTATATAGTACGTCACACTAAGCCTGGATTACACTACATGACTTTAGCCCAGATTTGATGCCATTGATGATTTATTTCTATGATTCCATTCAATCAAAGGATATCAAACATGTTTAATATTTTGAGTCAATTTTGGAACCTTTAAAGGAATAGTTCACCCAAAAATGAAAAGTACCCCATATTTTACTCACCCCGAAGCCATCCTAGGTGTATGTGAGTTTCTTTTTTCAGACGAACACAATAAAGAGTTAAAAAAAAAAAAAGAATTCTTGGCTCTTCCAAGCTTGGTAATGTGGATGGATAGTGCCTATTATTTTGAAGCGCCATAAATCGAATATATCCGCAAGTACTGCGACGTAAAACTAACCTATACGCCTATGGGGTTTATCACATGTCCTCTGAAGCAGATCAATGGGTTTTTGTAACAAAAATATTTATAGTTTTAAAATTATAATGTAAATAACTGACTGAGAGCCTCCTTCCTTGTATTGTAACGGCGATTGGCATATAGCTTCAAAAGGTGCATCACCGTCACCTGCTGGCTAGAGTGCTGAGTTCTGGCTTCTTGGCTGACTTCTGTCTCGACATACAATGTAAGACGTAAGTTGCATCATATGTCGAGTCACAGGTCAGCCAAGAAGCTGGCAGAGGACATGTGATAATCCCCCAAAGGCATATATACGTTAGTTTTACATCGCAGTACTTGCGGATATATCAGAATTACGGTGCTTCAAAATAATGGGCACTATCCACCTGCGTTACCAAGCTTGGAAGAACCTAGATACATTTTTAAAAAAACTCTGTGTTCATCTGAAAAAAGAAAGTCATACACACCTAGGATGGCTTCAGGGTAAAATAAGGGGTAATTTTCATTTTTTGGTGAACCATTTCTTGTAAGTTTTTATTTGTCACCCATCTCCTAGCAATTTGTTTTGTTCGAGTGATTGAGGTGATCCTCAGTCATTCAGGCCTAGTTTATGACTTCCAATTTTTCTTCTATAACCATTAAGTCTGCAAGTGCGAGATGCCTGTGCTTTAAAATCTGTTTATATTTAAGAAGTTATGTAGTGTATTCTAGCCTTGTGTAATAATGTAAAGGGACTGTCCGTCCTTGCTAACCCTTAGCTGAAGGAGGCCAAATCTAGGACCTGCGTTGAGGATGAAGAGAAGATGGTCGTTGGGAGTGTCATTATCCCCTGCCTCCAACACTACACTGGAGATGACTCTCTTCCCCAGGGCCTCGACCTCAATGCCTGCATTTCTGAGCAAAAAAGATTGAGACGCTTTGGACACTAAAGGTACAGGTGCCAAGTCTGCATGCTAAAATCCAGAATCTTAAATAAATAAATACACAAACAGCTGCTTCTGGAAGGAAGAAACACAAGCAGGACTGGCCTGTTATCTTAATCCATTAGGACTCTGAAACAAGGAAGCAGGCGTCTGCCAAAAAGACACATTACTTCTGCTGTTATGGAGTTTACATGCACACCCTTAGATCTTGCTGATCTTGGAGGAAGAGGTTGGAATAGAAATTAGCAATTTACTCAAGGATGTAACTTAATTCCCAGTTACTCATTCAGGGAAACAAAGATTCCCCAGCCACATGTGCAGTACAGGTTGTGTTGACCCCCCTTCCCTAAACCCTATCCAGGATCGGCCTCCCCCTTCTGTTCCTGTCCAGTCTCCACCACTAAAATCCCTCCCCCGTTCCTGCTTTCATCCGCCTTTTTGGCTCTGAATTTGTCCCAGGGCGTCCTTACTTTAGTAGCCATGGCTTTTCATCATTGACTGGTATGATGCGGACACACGCAGTCCCCTGGACTGTGTGCCCACCATCTGTCAACTGTATGGTGAAAGCGTCCTTGAGGGTTTCTGTGTCGTCGTGCATATACATGATCTTCATTCCTATGGATCAGCACAGAAGAGAAAAAAAAAATCAAAGAATATTTTAGTGGATTAAGCTTTTAGTGACATTAAGGATATAACAATCATTAAGTACTTGATTCCTGGTAGCCTTTGACTTATATAGCTGGTTCTTCCACTACTACCAAGAAGGACACCAGTGAACATGCTCCATTTTGTCAATGACCTGATCACCTATGTTTCTATGGCTCTTTATCACTCGCTAACAAGCAAAGCTGTGCAGTCACCAAATACCTCATGCACGGTGACTTAACTGCGCAGAGAGCATTTGGAAAGACTTTGCAGATGAAGCAGAAGCACCACAGGCACTCTGTGACCTCTGTCTCCTGCAGCATCTGTTCTGAAAGCCTGGATACTAACAGTGAAGGCACCGAGGGGTGGCTGGACCAGGGAAGGGACTCTGTCCTCACATCCGTCCTCAACAAGCAGATAGTGGTACCCCGGAAGTTAGGGAGAAAAAAGTTTGTGGTACTACCAATCACATGGGTTCAAGAACTGACCTTGTTGTAGCTCCTGTAAGGTGAAAGACTGGATTGCTAAGGTTCGTTGTAGGACCTCAGGGTTCACATTTTTGTAGCGATTCATCTCAAGACCATATATGCCATTGACCAGTGTGCCATGGGCTGGGGGAACCAGGATGGTCATGGTAAGAGTATGTGCTGGAATATCAACGTCCACTGCGTTTAAAATATCAGGACTGAGGTCTTTCATCCCTCCCTCCATGACCTATTGCAAAGTGCAGGGAATGGCAATAGTTAGTCAGTAGTTTGTTTATTGGATAACTTTGTCTCCAAAAAGTTGATCTTACTGTAAAGTTGCTAAGCAGCAGTGATGGTATCTCGTCATTTGTAGGGCTGATGACGATGTAGAAGGGCATCGGTGCTGATCTCTGAATCCCATCACTAACACTGATGGTAAAGAAGTCTGCTGTAGGCTCTACACCATGGTGCACTGACTGGACATAGTTGATGAAACCCGAACTGAGGTGAAGCTGGCTGAAAGAAACTTTATTTATACAATATGACTTTAGTGGTCTAAAGGCAAGGTCTTATAATAAGACATACAAAAAATGAATTGTGATTTTGCCAAGTAGGACATTGATTTTAGAGATCAATAGGACAGCGCTGATGGGCGGGTGTTTTGCTAACAATGTGCAAATTAATGAACACAGACACAATGTAAATATACATCTATACGTACATTTTTATTTACGTATACACCAATACAATGTACCAAACGTAGAGTAAATTAGTATAGTTGCGAATAAATAAGCCACGGTGTGTTGAAAAGAACCAGAGGCCAAAAAATGAAGGGTTGCAACAGATTTGTTAGAGCTGGTATTGCAAGAGTCCTAGTTAAGGGTTCCAAGTCATCTTTTACATATATGTTCTGAAAATGTGTTCTTCTAGCATTGAAAAAAAATGAATGTGTGGAAAAAAATCTCTCCTTTCTACCACATGCTCTCAGTTCTCTGCAGTGCCTCTCCTAGCGACAAACTGCATCCATCTCAGGTGCAAAACAGTTTAAGACATGCTTTTTTGCCCATTAAATAATGGCACAAATGGCAGTAATTTGACATGCGCAAACGTTAGCAAATCTCATTGCATGATTAATTTTAATACTGTCCTCCCATAAATTTTGCGTTTGAAAGAGATACTCAAAAATAACGCAAAAATAACTATCCACACCTTTTTAGCGCTAATTCGTCACTGCGCATCTTTATTAAAACCTGACAGTACTATTTTAACGCCAAAAGACAGTTTGCACTGGTGCAATGAAAAGCCCAGTAGCAATGCAACATTGGACTCCATTGACTTTCCCCGTATGAAAAATAAACTAGGCGTAATATATTAATTTGTGTTTCAATGAAAAAAAGTCTTTAGAATGACATGAGGGTAAGTAAACATAATTGATGACATAATTGTCATTTTTGGGTGAAATAGCCCTTTAAGTGCATGCAAGTTACATCACTTATTAGTCGTACTTTTGAAATTAGAGTTAATGGACAGTGTTTGACAGGAAGGTTAGGGTTAGAGACCAATAAAAAAAAAATGTAATACATAAACACATCCTACTTGGCATAACCACAATTGCTGGGTACGTTTACAGAGCCTCAGGAATGCTACTGACCCACTCGGATTCCAGCATTGCTTTTCTCAAAGCCAGGGGATGGAAGGGTGTTCTCCAGGAACCCATACTGTGGTGGGGTTACCAAGTGAAACATGAGCTGATCTGGATGACTATCAGGATCAGTTGCCTCCAACACCCCCCCACACAGACAAGCACTGGCACCCTCATCTACCACAAACATGGTACCTGACGTAACAATATAGAGAAGTTATACATTGGCATTAATCAGAGACCTCATTTTAGAGAGCTTGATGTGACTTCACAGACTTATTTATTTTTCTTCTCAAGAGTGCATGCCAATATTTTTCTTCTTCTCCCTCTCATTTACAGGCATTTCCCCTTGCTCCCCTCTTTCTTCACGCCTGCTATGCCACCCCACTAACACTCCCTCTCTTCCCCTGCTCTCTCGCTCGGCTCTCGGCCAGCCCGCTGCCACCTGGGTGTTGATAAAGCCATCATGCCAATGCTTACTGGCATCTGCTTCCATTTACTGCACTGATAAATAATGAATGGAGAATGGGCACTGATGAGGTTGTGCTTGGATAGAGCTCTGAAACAAGGGGAGGAATTAATGACCACCAGTCTGGAGTAAAAGTGATAAAACTCATCCCATAGCAAGGCAAGAGCTGGATTTCCCTCATTTTCCTGTGCTTAAACCTCTTATGCCAACCCATCTTTATTCAATGCAAATTAATTAGAAGACTACTTTTTTCACACAAAACAGTCCAGATCTACTACATGGACGCAACATTGGAGAATCCTCCTTTTTTGATGGGGATTAGCCGAATTAGGAGATTATAATTGTGATTGAATGAGAAAAGGGATAGAAGACACAATGGATGTGTCGTCTTTTCCAAATGCGGGGCTGTCCATTGTCTTCTCCTCTATGTCCCTATTGTCCAGTTGTTCTCACGGGAACATGTATCTCTTTCGACTGCGCTTTTTTGCCACACATGCTCTGCTCTCTCTCTATAATCCCAACCAGCTGTGTGTCTGTTGCCCCTCATACACCGATGACAAGCATGCTAGGATTTCCTGTGAATGTCCCACCACCACCTAGCAGCCATCTTCTGCTCATTGTCTTGCTCTGGTCACTGTCCTTCATTGATAACTGCAAAGTTTCTGGCATTAACAGTGAAATCCAAATCCTGGAAAGACGTCTCTAACACCCTGCATCGAAGCGTACATGCAGGGGAACGAAAGGTTTGCATTCGCCACACTCCCTGAGCTGGGTGTGCGAGACTGCGATTAAGTGATTCGTTCACCAAGCTGCAGTCCATCACCTGTCTCGAAATTCCTAGTTGCTTTATTGCTTGATTTAAGCGGATTGTCATTACAATGAATTAATTACACCTTAGCCAAATGCTCTGCCGATTAAATCTAGATTAGAAAGTATCTTTTAATCCAGTCGGTCCCTCAACACAATGCAGCGCCAGTGTACGAAATGTCTAAGAGATTTACGACAGGCCCTGTGGAAGATGTTTACCCAGCGTTATGGTTGGGACCTGGTTGTTGACAGGCATCACAGTGATGCTGAGGTCATAGACCGGAAGCGTGCCATGCAGTGGGACGGGTGGGGGGAGAGCATCCTCCTGGCAGCAGCCATCTATTGTTCCAGCTTCTCCATCTGACACAATGAGAGTGACTGTGTCCGAGACAGGATCGGGTCCAATCTCACCACCTAGTGAATGGGGAAATGTGTGTATGTTCATTCAGTTCACAAATAAACAAACAAACAATGCATTTCAGCTGTAAGACATTTAATATGAGGCCTGCCTGTTACATATATCCTTCTTCTGCTACAGGCATTTTTACAGGCGTTTCTCTCTACCTAATGATTTCCTGTCTGCTCACTATTGTCTTGTCTGAATAAAAACATAAAAAGCCCATAAATATATATAAAATAAATAAAAAATCTCAAGACTATGTGCGACACACCCACCGCAGGGTCAGAATGTGCAAAACAGGCCTACAGTAAGTGACATTAAGTATCACTAACTATCCTCCTTTCTTGATTATAACCTGTGTGCAGGTAGAAGATGAGCCCATTGAGCACATCCAGCTGGGAGAACTTGTCCACGGTGACCCCATTTCGCTGCAGCACCCCACGTGCAGGTGTTCTGGCAAGCATGTACGTTAGCCGAGTGTCCTCGCTGTCAACATCTGTAGCAGAGAGGTACTCAACCGTAATCTGGACCTGACCCCCCTCTTTGCAGGACAGTTCAGCCCTCAAGTCGGAGCCTAACTGTGGGGGTTCATCGTTCACGGGCAGGATCTAATAAAAAATGCAAATAGGAAGCACTAAAGAAATATGCATTTTAATAAGGGAATGCTGCATAGAAATACAATGCAATGTGCCAAACATTAATACTTTTTTTTTAAACTGGAGAAAATTACCTGAACTAAAAGCATTCCATGTGCAGAGTTGATTCCATCTGTGATAGTAAGACCAATGCTATCCTTCAGGGTCTCAGAGTCATCATGAATGTATCTGTATTTTTATTTTCAACAAATTATAATTATCTTTATGAATTCTTCTCAGAACATGATTTTCCAGGCCAAATTTTTAACCTCACATATTCATACCTGACCCTCAATGCTTTGAGGTCCTGCAAACTGAAGCTGTCTCCCTCTAGCAGTGCGGTGCCCTGCAGCTCCAATCTTCCATGTTGGGGATGAGTCTTCATGTGTATCCTGAGCTGATCTTCTGAGCTGTCCACATCCTGCACCAGCAGGTGTTCCTCCATCAGGAAACTGCCACCACCTTCCTCGACCCTCAGCAAGTTAGTGAACATCTATGAATGAAAGTTTGTGAAATGGAATTATAAATTATACCATTTTTTATTATTTAAAACTTGGTACCATGAAATAAAATTATTTGAAACCCACTGCTTTTGAAAAATTGGGAAAAAGCTGGTCCATAAAAACAAAAAAAATGTATAAACAACACTGCAATATAACAATAAGAGGAGTGAGCAACTCACTTCTGGGGCCTGGTTGTCAACAGGTGTGACTGTGATGTTGAAGGTGAGTCCTGTGAGACTGCCACCCTGCTGGTCACTCACAGAAAACACAAACTGCACAAAGAGAGGCTCAGGGCCGATATCCTCAATTGGAGGCATGTAAGCCACTTTGTGGTGATTCACTGCATGCTGTGGATGTCAAAAAAAGACAGTATCTAAGAGGCATGTTATTTAAAAAAAGTTAAATTTTAAATTTTTTTTTTGAGTATTACAATAGATTGTAATATTCAGGGAACCTATTTGTGTGCACATGTCAGACCTGGGTAAAGGACTTGAGCACTGGAACCATTGCATCTTTTTTCATGGAGTTTGTGCTGTCGGTATAAAACAGCCTGCCTGCATCTGATAACCTGCAAGAATTTTTAACAGATGCAAAATATACATGAAAGGACCAATATTCTTCTTTTACTTTTGAATAATAGTAGTAATAATAATAATAATTATTATTATTATTATAAATATGTATATACATTTTATTCCTTTTCAGCATCATTACCCAAGTCTTCAGTGTCACATGATCCTTCAGAAATTATTCTAATATGCTGATTTATTATGGAAAAAAACAGTTTGAACCAGTGATACTTTTTTTAAGGATTCTTTGGTGCATAAAAAGTTAAAAAGAAGAGCATTTATTTAAAACTATAAATATTTTTAACCATATATGCTACTGTTCAAAAGTTTGGGGTCTGCAAATTTGTATTCTTTCTTTTTTTGAAAGAAATTATATATTCTTTTGGCAAGGATGTGTTAAATTGATAAGAAGTGATAGCATAGATGTATATTGTTAGAAAGGATTTATATTTTGAATAAATGCTGTTCTTTTTAACTTTTTATTCATCAAAAAATCCTGAAAAAATATTTGCCATCACAACTTTGCCAACATTGATAATTCTAATAATAAATCAGCATATTAGAATGATTTTTGAAGGATCATGTGACACTTTAGAATGGAGTTATGATGATGAAAATTCAGCGCTTCTTCACAGGAACAAATTATGTTTTAAAGTATATTAAAATAGAAACCATTATTTTATATTGTATATTTATATTAAATAATATAAATTACAAGTATATTGCAATATTACTGTTTTTTTTTCTGTATTTATAAATGCAGCCTTGATAAGCATGAGACTTCTTTAAAAAACATTAAACATTAAAAAAAACAAGTCTTACTGATCACAAATTTTTAAATGGCAGTGTATATATACACATATACTGTATTTATGAATTAAAAAATTGTCATTGCAAGGAAATGCATACGCATACCTGGTGTTTCCTGGGCTAAAGCAAGGATGAGTGATCACATACAAAAGGTCAGTCTCTGAATGCTCTGTATCTCTGAAGTGCAGATGTTTCTGAGTGATGTAAACAACCTCAGTTTCCTTAACCGTGAGGGAGCGAACCGTTCCGGAAACTTCCTCAGGCAACTGGTCCTTCACTGGAAACACGTGGATCACCACAGTCTATGGATGAAGGGGTAAAGACCAAACACTTTTCTGTTATAAATATTCATACTGAAATGGAATTTATTATGAAAACAGATACAACGTTACATGTCTGTCCGATAAATTCGGAGGCTGATGGACATCTGAGAGGATGAAATCAAAAGAGTCCTCAAACACTTCCTCCCCTGAGTGCTTATAGTAGATAAGGCCTTGAAACAGGTCCCTCTGCAGAAAGCTCTTCACTGGGATACCTGTTTGACATGACACCATATAACGTAAGGCATCTCGGATGAGTTAAAAACCTTGAGAAATATGATCTTTTAAATCCAACTGACCTGGTTCATGTGGAGAGGACTTCTTAACCAGCTGTCCTGCTCTGGGAAAAGTAATCAGCTGATACTGAATATAGTCGTCGCTGGAGTCCAAGTCTGAGGCCATCAGCATGTACTCCTCTACCCTAACCACGCTACCTTCTTGGACCTCAAAGGCCACGTTATTGATTAGAAAAGGAGGGGTGTCATCTTTGGGAAGAACGTAGATGGGAAATTTGTGTCTGATGCTGTGGCGGCCATCTGTGATTCGGAAGACAATGTAATCCCTGGTAGTGTCGCTGTCCGAGTGATGATAGACCACGACGCCTTCTCGGAGATCTTTGACCTTAAACATGAATCCTTTTCCACCTTTCGATGAATAAGATGGATTGGTTACAATATACGGTTTTGACCTATTTGAATAATGAATGAAATTCCAAGTTAAGTTAAAAGGATAGTTCACCCAAAAATGAAACTCTGGCATCATTTACTAAAGATGTTGCTGTTTTGGACCCCATTGACCTTCATTGTAGAGTCAAAGACAGCTTTCAGGTGAATGATCCCTTTAAGTTAAGTAGTCAACATAATATGAAAGTATTTTCAAACTCATCTACACTATCATTTACAATGTCATTCATGCAATTGTGAAAAATAAGTTTAGTTTTTCGCCTGAAGGCACAAACGTTGGCTCTGGCTTCTCCCTATTGCAGAAAAATAAAAAGAAAGATGGCGTCCTTCCCAGGCAATGGCTGCTGCCCACCGTGAAGCTGAGCTTCTCCTGCTTGCCAGGGAGACAGAAGGGCAAGGTCACCAGACAGATTGAATGATGACTGGTTGCACAGCAAACCTAATTAGCAACTTTATCAGGGGGAAACGGCCACAAGTCCAATGGAGAAACAAGTAAGTAATTGGGCCCAAAGGTGGCTGTGGGCAGCAGGCCCAAAAAAACAGTCTCCATATAGATACTCGACGGAAGAGGACATTGGGCGGCATCTTTCCATTTGGCCGAAGGCTGACTGAGGACTTTCCCAAGGGTCGGAGTCCCTGAGTTTGAGGTCTACATGAGCAATTCCCAGTCCCCCTCTAGGTTCTCAAGAGAGACCGGTCCATTTCTGGGCCAGAACTTGCTGTTCAGCTCAATCATCCTGTACCACAATGAAGTGCTTTTGAAGTGGATTTGGAGCCAAAGTTATGGGATGATTCAGCCAGAGGGATCACAAAGCGACACGTCAACCTCAAAAACGTAAACACCAATTAAATTAAGGGTTTGGCTTAAAGCGGGAGCTGTTGTTTGAGTAGGCTTGAGGCTTCTGCTGATCAGGTGGTCTTCTGTCAGAGAGTGACACAAGGAACGAAGCCATGGGCCTGGAAATCCTCCAAACCAGGAAACACAAAAACAACCTACCACAGCTTCCACAGGAGAACACATACAGCAAAACATCCCATTCAATTCCTAAAATCACAATTTGGCCATTCCTTCCAAGAAACCAAGGATTTAGAAGAATAGTTCACCTAAAAATTTTAATTCTATTACCATTTGTTTCTGACCATTCTGTTGCCATTCCCAACTTGTTTGATTTAATTTTCTTTTGTGGATCACAAAATGTTGTTTTGGACCCCATTGACATGGACAAGTCGATAAACTATTCCTTTGATTTAAATTCCGGAACATTCCCATGGATAAAACTTTTCAGATAGACACATGATTGTCACCAGTTCTCAAAGCTTGCTAAGATAATGCTCTGATGGAAGAGAAATGACCTTGTGTTGGACATCTGGCACAAAATGCCATAAGTCTTTCCAATCTGCTTCTTTCAGGGTCTGTGCAAACAAAAGTCTGCTGAAGTGGAAAGACAGCCGCTACGGCTCTAAAGACATCTTTGGTTCACGGCCCCTGGCAAAGTGTCGCCGAAGCATTTTACATCTGATTAGCAAACCCATGCAGGCCACCCAGACATATGTTTCTTGAATGATGGTTACCACATGGACGGAGAAGGAATAAAGAGTGTACACTTTATGAGACTTACTATGACACATCAGTGGGAAAAGGTCCTGGAAAATACATTTGGATTGGCTTCTACTTTTAGAGAGGTGACAGATTAAATTCCTTTACCTCTAACACTTAAGTGTCCATTAATTGGGCCGTCCATAGCTATCAGGGTGACGGCATCTATGTTGTCGTTATCAACAACCTGTAGGTGCTCCCATGTGATTGGTCTGGATTGGCCTTCCAGCAGATCCAACCCTGTAAGGATAGAGATGTTTAGCTTCAGTCTCTCATTTAGAAGATTATTTATTTTAGCTAATCTGCTAACATACCCATATTCCATGAGACCCGAGGAGCATTGGTCTCTGCAGTGCGTATAGAGATGTGCATCAAGATTGGAAGACTCGGCACAAATGAGCCATCAATGGCCTGAAACTCCACCTGGACAACAGATAAAATAAATAGCAAAATAAATTAAGTTACATTTTTATTGTTTTATTTATTTGACATGATTTTACTGAATATGACACAAAAATCTTCCTTCCCTGACACTGGTTGAAAGTCATAATAAACAAGAATTATTAAAATTGTTTTGATAGATAAGTCACAAACAACGAAATGCAGTGTTTGTCACAATAACATATTTATTATATGTATTTTATTGTGCTGTTGTAAATATTTTACACATTTATAATACCTTTATTACATAGAATAAGGTGGCGTTATTTTATTATTATTTACTATTATAGTAATTATTAATAATTTGTGTGCTTGTCATTTTAATTTTAATTTTTTTTTTACTAATGTATGTTTATTTGAGCTTTAGTAATTTTAGTTCTTTAATTTCACAAGTTGTTTTTTTTAAATCTAGTATTTATTTTTGCCTGTCAAAGTTTCCTGTATAGCAATTTACCATTTCCTAACCTCATAGTTCCTCCTGGCTGTGTGACTGCTGTTTGTGGGCTGATAGGCAATCTTCATCTCATTCAGGTCTTGCCATGAGAAGGAGAATGCAGTTTTGGTGTGATCATCCAAGTGAGTAATATATCCCTCCGCTGGAGGTTTGGTCACGTTGAAGATGAGCTGGGCCTGAGGAGTTTCGTCATCTTTGGCATCCAGGGCAGCAGTGGTCATGGGGGTGAGGATGAACTGATCTACCTCCAGGATGAACGTAGACATAAAGGCAGCATTGGGAGGTTGGTTCTGCATGGCCCCTTGGATCAGTACCGGTATCCAAATACTCTCAGTCTAAGAGAGAAGAGGGTAAGTAGAAGATTACATGCCTTGTTGTTATGATTTAATACAAAGCTGATTCTGATGCCGTTTTACCTCCAGCATGGCTCGGGAGGTCTGGTCCCTGAACTCCACTCTGATTGGGATATAATCAATCTCAGGTGATGGAGGACTGAGATGTTGGTACTTCAGACCTGAAGTGAGGAACTCGGCACAGTCGGTCTTCAAGAACTCTACTTCCCTTGTGTTGTGGTCACAGGCTTTATTTCCTGGGCAGGTGATTCCAGTATGACGTCCTTAAAAAGTTTGAATGCAGATGAGAGGTTCTTAGAAATGGTATTTAAAACAAAACAAAACAAAAAACTTTCACTGCAAATAGCTCTACACTGTTCATATGATGTAACCATTAACTAAATAATTATTATAAAAACCTCAATTTTTTTATAATAATGTATATTATAGTATAAGCAATGTTTTTAAACAAATGTCATAATTATTAATTTAAAAAAATATGATTTTAGTGTGTTGCACCACATGACATTACTCACTTCGCTTTGTGCCTAACAACGCTCTTTTAGCTGTTAGAAATTCACTGTAAACCATCAGAAATGAATAATTCAGGAAAAGAGTTACATTTTTGGGACTCAAACCCCATGACATTTTAGTGTATATTTTAATTATTATTTTCAAATATGTTTCAAAATATATATTTTTCAGTGTAATTTTTTTGTTAGAAATATCATGAATTATGAATTCACGAAAACTATAATTTCTATGGTGTTTTCAAAACAGTTGCACAACATGTTAACCTGAACTAACTTTGCCTTTTATTAAGGTCAAATTATCTAATATTTTAAGAGACTTATTGACCTTAAGGGTCCTGTGTCTTTAATGTACATTGGTTGCACCACATGATTTTGTCGGTTGCTCCATATGGCTGAGATTTGACACACAAATGCTTTTTAAAAAAATGTATTATATACTTGGTATACCTCTTCTTGGTCCAGTCTCAGAAGCCGGCATTGATTCAGGATACTCAACGACCAGTTGACCAAGCATTGGGACATTGTTCTCAGCGCTGAGAAGACGTACTGTGCAGATCACATTGGGCTGGGTTTTAAAGGTAAGGACACTGCTATTGATGGCATTGGAAAGGCTGTAGAACTCAGAAACCACCAGAGGAACATTTCCAAGCTCTGCGAGGCTCCTTTGAGGTTCTACTACATGTATCTTCAGCAGCACAGTCTCAACAAAAGTCTCGGTTTCTGTAAACCTAAAGAAGAGAAAAAAAGCATTTGTGAGTATGGAAATTACATTAGGCTTTGGACATGGCTCCCAAAAGCCCTAATTGAAGTAACAGCTGTAACATGTTGGTGTTGAACAAGAATAATGACCACACAATGTTTCACCTGTAGGCTCTCAGCATGACAGTGTCCTCTTCTAAAAGTGGGCTGCCATTGTGAGCATACTTCACTTCATCCGGAAAGAACTGGCAGTCAAAAACCTGGAAAATGGTACAACAACAATTATTATCACATTTCATATAACACATAAGCTAGTTCTGGATTTGTTTTGTTACCTGAGGACTGAGTTTCCCCACTCTTTGTGTGATAGGCTCAGTGAGAACTACTTCGACCTTACAGGCCTCAGAAACCCCGTCCGTGTGGAACTGAAGTTCAAAAGTCGTGACAAACACCGACTGGCCTCTGGCTACCCGAAGCCCTGTATTTAACCGAACTAGACTTGAAGCTTGGACATGTGGCCACAGGTGACTCAAGGTGAACAGCGTCAAAGCAAAGATGTCCACCCCCATCTTTTTGCTCAGTTGCTTGGTATCCAAGGTTATTCGCTTCAGATGAACTGTCTTGCTCTCATTTCCAATGGTATGCTGCATGAAAATGAGGAAAAGAAAGCAACAAACATGCATTAAACAGTTGAAAACATAGTTTCATGAATATTTAAGAACAATAATAGACTACAAAGCTGACCTAAAACTACACATTTTATCCTTCACAGGGGGTTTGATTGACAGGCGATCTAACCAATCATTACGTTGAATCTGCAATTTTTGTCTGATAAACAAACCAGACCAGACTGGCCATTAGACTAACGTTGGTAGACTTTAACTTGAAAAATGGTGTGTACTGATGTCTTTCCGTGATTGAAACAAGACACCTTTCTAAAGTTCATTCATGTTTATTGCATGCTATAAAGAGGAAGAGATGATTGGATTTGCTTTAACTGAGGCGCAATAGCAACCTTTTGAGCCACAAAACCGTGAAAAAAAAAAAAAATTATACCAAAAGTTACCTGCTCAAGCTTGTTTGTCAACGTGTTATCAGTTTTCAATTTTTGGCATGAGAGCAATGGTTTCTTGGACATAGCAACTAAGGGGGGTTTGGTCTTTGCAAAGGGTTTGTTGGGCCTGACAAAGGGAAAGGAACATTCTCATTCTATAGAGCATTTGATTGGTCAGAAATCTGGATGTGCCCACAAGTGCAAGATGAGTCATTAATATTTTTAGACCTAGAAGAGAGTAATTGCGGATATATATGTTACTTAATAAAGTAAATAAATAAATAAACAAATAAAAATAATAAATAAATAAAGGTTTTACTTTTTAAATTTGCTTATGATATTTTACATTTTTTTAAGTGAAAAACAAGATAATGGTAATGAAAATAAAGCTGAAACGATCAACTAAATATAAATATTAGATAAAAAAAACAAACATTCAATTAAAATAAAATAAAAATGATTGGCAACTACCTGAAAAAAAGTTGAAGTTGAAGTACTAAAACTAAAAACTGAATAAATTAAAGCTAAAAAATATATATAAAAAAACTCATAAAATGACAAGCACATAAATAATTACTAAGACTAAAACGAACACTGAAAACAAATAAAATAAAGATAAATATAGATATACAAGACGGTGGCAAAACATACTAAAATGACAAAGCACATAACAAAAACTAAAATGAACATAAATAATACTACAATAGCACTGCCTCAAAACTAACTCAGTCTAAATGGGATTTAAATTTTTACTCTAAATTAAAACTATGTGGGAAAGAAGGGGTTAATCGGCCTCACGCTGCCTTGGTGCTGGAAGTGGAATCAAGCATCAAAGGCGCATGTGAACTGCAGTAATGCTTTTGTTGTTGTCTGCTATGTATCCAAACACTACAGGTGCTATCAGCTGAAGGTTTGATCCATGCAGAACATTTTGGCTACATCAAGCATTTCATCACTTAATACAAACTTAAATGGCCTTTACTTATCATCATGCCTCGTGGTGCAAACATGCTCTTTCTAAATGGCTTTTGTAAATGTTTTGACATTCAAAAGAAGTGTTGAGCTCCAACAATACTTTAAACTTGCATGTTTAAACATGACTCAGGATTAACTTGCACACTCTTGACATTAAAAACATGTTCAGACAAATAAAGCAGGCAACAGTCTCTTGCCAGAACTTTCAAAAAGGCTTAGGTTAGTAACTCAAAAACTCAGTGACTCAAAAACCTTGATTTGCATTTAAATTTAGTCCTGTTTTGCTACATTTATCAGTCTAAAACACAGAACCGAGGCTGGAGAGAGAAGAATAACATACCTCCAGCTGAATCCAAAGTTGGCCTCCTGTTCCTTCAGTGTGTGTAGACTAACAGAACAGCTCAGCCCTCCTCAAACAGCAGAGGTTTACCCTCAACTGCCCCCCTGCTGAAGAAAACCACAAAGAACTGTTAGCAAAACACAAACAGAGCCTGAAAGACAGATAAAGAGCTACGTACAAAAAATACTAAAATCATGCCTGTTTGCGTTTGTTTCTTGCGTCTTACCTTAAGCAGAGCAGCAGAACCCAGCAGAGTGAAGGAAAAGATATGAAAAAGGGCAGGAAAAGTTCGAGCTCCTCACACAGGAAATGTGCAGACCAGTTCCAAAGGTTTCTACTACTCACAAACACAGATGTTCTTATTCCCCCGAAGATGGAAAGACCCTCCTGCTCTGAAAAAAAGAACGTAAGAAGGTTAGATGAAAAAGTATGGAAGCCACTGAATAAAAAATAACAAAAAGGTTAATACAACTTTTTATATAAACTTGCAGTTGAGAGTTTTAAAGTCAGAATTGTGAGATATAAACTCAAATCTGAAAAAGAAATGTCACATTTGTGAGTTATAAAGGCAAAATTGTGTGATATAAACTCGCAATTGTGAGTCATAAATTCAGAATCTTTTCGATCTCAAAATTGGACTTTTTTCTCACAATTGTGACTTTATATCACACAATTGTGAGTTTATATCATGCAATTCTGACTTTTTTCTCGCAACTGCGACTTTATATCACAATATTGTGGGTTTATATGACACAGTTATGACTTTTTCCTCGCAATTGTGACTTTATATCATGCAATTCTGACTTTATAACTTGCAATTGTAACTTTATATCACTCAATTGTGAATTTATATTGTGCAATTCTAACTTTTTTCTTGCAGTTGCGACTTCATATCCTGCAATTCTGACTTTTTTGTGAGTTTATTTCTCACAAGTTGGTATAATGCAATTCTGAGAAAAGAAAGTGAACTAACTGTGAGATAAAAAGTCGCAATCACCTAATTTCTAAACCTTTTTATGGAAGCCTGTTTCCTGAATAAAAAATAAAAAATATTTTTTATTCAGGAAACAGGCTTCCATAAAAAGGTTTATGAGTTTAGAAAGTGAAATTAGCAACAGCTTTTAGTAAGTTTTTAATTTTTCTGAGAGGCTTTCGCTTTGATCTTTTACGGCCTTTGTGGAAAGAAATGGAAGTTGCGTTTTTGTTAGCTAACCTTAACAAAAAGGTCTTTTGACAAACTGTAGCACATCCGCACTCGCATGATTCACAAACACAGTCTAGCCACCTCATACACCTTCCTCTTGCCCTAGGCTGACCAGCGGGACAAAGGCATGCCTCTCCCCTGCTGTGCAGCTCCGTTCAACCCAAGACTGATAAATGTGGGCCGGTCACTCTTGTCCACCCCCTGCTGCCTCTGCATGGGGGTGAGAAACTCAGTCTCCATGCCAGTTCCTATGTTTTCTGGGTTTTCAGGAAGTCATTATAATGAAAACTATAGTACAGGGGACTGGTTACGCAATTAGAGGTTGGAGTCATCCAGTGAAGTTTCAGCAAAAATATCAAGGAAAAAATTAAGTTTACGAATAAGGCTACAAAATGTGAATGAATAAATGTACTGAAATACAACAGAATATGTATAATAATAAATGAATACAGAAATTTGATAATAAACACTAACAGTAAACATAAAAAATTATTACATTTAAATTTATTCAGAAATTTAGATGCTGAACATTTTCCAAAACTACAAAAACTATGAAAATTATGTGCACTATCATACAAAAGTTTGGGGTCAGCAATATTTTTTTTTTTAAAGAAATTAAAACTTATTTCGCAAGAAAGCATTGAATTGAACAAAACTGACAGTAAATATTTATTATGTTACAAAAATAAATAAATAAATTCAGTTCTTTTGAGCTTTAAATAATCCTGAAAAAAAATTATGGTTTCCACAAAAATGATTAAGTACCATAACCGTTTTCTACATTGATTTGAATAAGTATAAATAAATGATTTTTGAGCAGAAAATAAGCATATTATAATGATTTCTGAAGGATTATGTGACACTGAAGACTGGAGTGATAATGCTGAAAATTCTGCTTTGCATCACAGGAATAAATTACATTTCAAAATAAAAAACAATTATTTGAAATTGCATTAATATTTTACAATAATAAAGTATTTATGATTTAAAAAGAAATACTGCTACGCTTAGACTTCTTTCAAAAACATAAAAGAAAAAAAATTTACCAGCCCGAATGTTAAACGATAGTGTAAAACTGGAAATAATTTTAGAATAAATAATTAAAAATGAATAAATAAATGTTGTATCAATTTTAGAAATATATACAAATTCTAGATAAAAGGGAAAATTTATTTAAAATGAATGTCTTTTCATGTTAGGGGGGAAAAAATTGCTTAAAGTTGATTTCAGATTTTCTCTTGAACAGCTGAACCTTTTTGGAAACTTGATAAGGAGCCCTATAACCTGCTTTTCCTGTTTTCTTTAGACGTTTACGAGATCCGGCAGTGACTGTAGGAGAGCTTACATTCTCATACATATATCAAAGTCTCGGGAGAGCTGAAGTGGTATAACACATGCTGTAATGAAAATACAACTTGTTGTCCTGCCCTAGTTTGAGCCCTGCATTTCCTGCTTAATGACGGCACCCCTCACTTGCTGGATTCCTTTGAGTAGGCCTAATTTTTGCTCTTTTTGGTGTTTTTTTTCGGCAGGATAAACTAGTAAATATCCTTTGAGGATTTTAAAATGAAAATTACATATAAAATATGGTGATTTATTATTTCGAACTCCCTCCCTGTCTGACTGAGCGAGCAGTTGATTAAGAGATCTGAGGCCGCATGCAGACAGAGCTGATGGCGCCGACACGTCGCTTCTAATTAATCCAGTGCTGCATCCAATCAAGAATGTGTTGAGGCATGTTTAACGAGACCATGACACAAATCACGGTCACTTGTTTCCAGCTCAGCCCGAGCTGCTGGCTGAAAATACCACGTCTTCTTGCTTAAAGATGCACTACCAGTCAGAAGTTTTTGAACAGTAAGATTTTTAAAAGATTCTCTTGTGCTCACCAAGTTTGCATTTATTTGATCCAAAATACAAAATACAGGAAAACAGCACAATTTAGAAACATTTGTACCAATTGATATAACTCTTTTCGTTTTGAATATATTTTAAAATGTGATTTATTCCTGTGATTTCAAAGCTGAATTTTTAGCATCATTACTCCAGTCTCATGATCCTTCAGAAATTATTCTAATATTCTGCTTTCTATAATTTATATCAAAGCTATTTATTAGCATTTATTCATCTTTGATTAATAGAAAGTTAAGAAAGAGAGCATTTATCTGTAATAGAAAAAAATAAATAAATAAATAAATCTGACAATATAAAACAGATCATTCAAAATATTAAACAATTGAATATACCGTAAATACCGAAAAACTAACAAACAAAAACTTGGTCAAAATGGAATCTGCAGTAGTGCTATTATTCGAAAAATAATCTTTAAAAACTGCTGAAATGAAATAATACATAATAATAATAATAATAATAATAATAATAATAATAAAACGAAATATAAATATTAGATAAAAATCTTTAAACCTAATAAAAATGAGAAATATTTATTTGGCAACTAACTGAAATAAATAATTTTAAGTAGTCACTCGATATAAAACTGAAATAAATATTAAACTACATAAATAAATAATTATTAGAGGAAAAACTAATAAAAATGTCAAAAGCACATAAAAAACTAAAACTAACTGAAAATATAACAATAAAGCTAATTTAAAAATATTTATAAATAATGTTATCTAAATAATACTAAAACAACAATTTTCCCACAAATTTCCTGAGCTAATAATTGGTGAATTTATTTATTTTTGTGGTTTAATTAGTAGCTGATATCCCAATCGAATTCACAAGAATATTTAAAATACATAGTAAAACTTCACAAATGATTGGTGTTTCAAATCTGCAAAATTATTATATGGACTTAAAGTGGCCCCTAATATAGTTGTTAGTATTAGTATTGGTGTATAACTAAAAACAAGCTCTGAATATGTACTAAATCCCTTCAAAAACTCCTTAACTTTCTGCAGTCTTATTGCAGCATAAAAACAGCGCCTTCATTTTACAGTCTCATCTTTGCGAATATGTTTGACACTGTCACAGAGTTGAGAGGATGCCAGCAACTTGTATACGCTTTAGTTTTAATGGCATTTGAAATGTCCACTCACTTCTGATATGTTCTGACTGCTACCCTTTCACAGCAGTGGCACTGGCCCAGTGCCCACCTTGGCCTTGGGCATCTGTCATATTTGGGCCTTGACTTTTTGTCTGGTACCAAGTTAATGTAGCTTCTCGACCGTTGATTCGGGAAAGGCAAGCCCAGTGAGCTGCAAAAAATAACATTTGGTTTGCATGAGCCTGGAAGTTTACAGACAACTGGCTAATTGTTGACTATAAAATCGATGTAAATGGTTTCATACATTACATATATGTGATAATATCCCATACTAACAGCGTGCAATGATTATTGAGTTTAAGGGAGTTTTGATCATCCAAGTACCAACAGTTTTTGAAAAGTTGGCATAAGAGTACCAGGAAGAACTTTTTTAATTAACAGGTAATACTTACATATCATTGGAAACTGAGAGGATGAGGATGTTGATTTCACGCCTTACAATCACAGGATCGAATAAGGTGATATTCCTCATTCGTTCTGCTAATCAACAGTAGTAGGATTGGTGATGCTGGCATGGTATCTGACCCTGAAGCCCAATGGCAGCCTTTTCACTGCACCAGCTTTAAGAGTCGTGAACAAATGCAGTTTGTGTTTTCGTCACTTCCTTACTGATTGTGTCAGTATGATTATCGTATTTCTTGTTGGATGCAATAAACAAAGCAAGAGGTGCTTAATTAAAACTGTAAAGTTTTAATAGATAAGTTTACTATGTTTCAAATTATTTCTATGAGATATGATGGAACAAATTAGCATACTAGTATGTTTTAATAACCCTAATCTTACTAACAAAAAGCTACCGTGTTAATATAATGTTTTAGGCATGGATATGTACACTATTAATAGTTTGGCGTTAGTACTTTTTTTTTATGTCCATGAAAGAATCTCTGAATAGAAATAGAAATTTACATAAGTATTCTGAAACGGTTCCATGAAAGCTTCTTTGCGGGACCCAAAATGGTTCTTATGGCACTGCAGTAAACACAATTTACTAGCATATCAAACAAAAGCACTTGTACTAGTAACACTAATTGGGGTTCTATGCTAACATCCACCTTGGGATTGTGGGATCTTACTCCAAGACAAGCCTAAAGAGTGAGTGCGGGTCTATAGGCCACCAGAGGATAATTGACAAGCTCCTGCAGTGAGGACTTGTCAAATGTAATGAGCACTGATGAATCATGTGTTATATGTAGAGGGATCAGGGATGAACCAAGAGGGGAGGCCCACAGTCTTCCCTGAGGTATTAGGTAAGGGATTCTTCTGCATGCTGGGTATTAGGAGAGCTGTGTGAGAGTTTTGGGAGGTGGGGGGCAGTGGTCTTGAGGAACTGTGGGAGATGTTGACCATCGCTGGCAGTAAAAAGGGAGTAATCCCGCAATTATGCAAATGAGGCTGACTTTGATGCAAAATGCCCCAGACTGGTCAATAATGTTCATGGCTCGTGAAAGGGCAATACTCCCTAGGAGAAATAACGCATGTTAGCTGAGTGGATGAAGAGAGAGTTAGTGAGAGAGATGTGGATTAGAGCAAGGAAACAAGTAGGGTTGCATGGACTCTTAATGAGAGTCATAGGCGACTCCTCCAGCACAATACATTATCATATTTCCACGTAATTAGTTTGTTTTTCCACATGAAATGAAAAAGCGGGTCGACGGTGCATCCAGTGCTGGAGGGTTAAGACGGGGTAGCCACCCTGCATCCACCTCTTCCTTCCTTGCATCCTGCATCTCACCCCACCACATAACAGCAATAACCCCCAACCTCCATTATCTGGCAATGACATGTTCATATTTGGATAAATGTAATTAATGTACAGGGAGATTAAGATTTCTCAGTTATGGATCTCATGAATAGTGTATGCAGGCCAATCAGTACGGGTGAGGGGCATTTTGAGAAGGTGAGAGTATATGGTAAAAAGAGACAAGAGCAGATGACTGCTGGCACTGTTGCTCTATATCAAAACCCATGAAATCCCTCAGGGCTCAATACTGGGGCCGCTTTATTTTGAAGAAGTTCACTCAAACTATTCTGTTGAACAGAAATCACAGTGTTTATTCCTTAAAATTAAATATTTGCTAAATGGTCTTAAGGTGCACTGAATATTTTTCCCCCTCGTTAATTTTTTTTACAAATAATATTAATAGCAATAAAAAAGAAAAGAAATGTGTAATGATACATGAAAGGTAATTGTGACGTTTTATCCCACAATTCAAATTTTTTTGTCTTGCAATTGCAAGATTATATCTAGCAATTCTGACGGACTTTTCAAAATTGCAAGAAATAAACTCACAATTGTGAGTAAAAAGATCAAGATATATACCGGCAATTCCAACTTTTTTATAACTCACAATTATGATTTTTTTTCTTGCAATTGTGAGTTAATATTTTGTATTTTCTCAGAATTGTGTGACAAACTCACACTGAAAACAAAAAAAAAGAAAAAGTTGAGCCAACTTAAAATTTTAATGCAACCCGTTTCAGCAGATTTTTGAGTTCTCAACTTATTTTTGTAGGAGTTTTCAAAGTTGAGAAAACTCAAAAATCTGCCGAAGCTGGTTGTTTTTTTTTGCAGTGCACAATTGCAAGTTATAAAGTCAGAATTTTAAGATATAAACTTGCGATTCTTACTTTTCTCAGAATTATCTTATATCTTATATCTTGTAATTCTGGCTATATAACTATGTAAAAGTTATGCATAATTTTTACATTATTTAAATTAGATTTTTTTATAGTAAAAAAAATATTGAATGCACCTGTCATAATGTGACAGTAATTTGGACACTGCTAATCAGTGACTTTTTTGATTTCATATACATTTACAATAAAATTTGGTTGTATACACAGTAAAGAAGTTTAGTTTTTAATAACACTAGTCCACCAACATGTGTGGAGGGTGTTATTCTTGTTCTTATTTGAGCACAACTATATGTCGAATTGGTGAAAGACACAGCACAAGTCATGTGTTGTGTTCTGGATAAAGGTCTGATGTGACAGCCACGCACAGATTTACCAGCGGCTACGGTAGCCACGTGTCTCCTCTAGTGCGCGCTGAAGCAGCAGCGCAGTAACTTTGCATTAGAGAGAATGGCTGGAGTAAACTTGGCCACCGTCCTAACGTCATGCCTCATCACTTACCGCCTAAAGAGGATGGAAGCTTCAGCCCCTGCGTTTCAGAGCTTGTTCAAATAAATCTTGATGAAACGCATAAAACTTCAACTGTTCTAAAATATAGGCTGTGTGGCCTTATACTAATTGGATACATTGTAAGAATCTAGATCGACGATTTGTTTTCACAGATAAATAATAAGTAGGTCGAATTTAAACCTAAAAATTATGAATATTACGGACACAGAATAGCATGCAAAAGCTACAGTTAGTAATTATGCAATAACACCCAATGGAGATCTTGCCTTGTTTGTGTACTGTGCATCCTCTCTCACTTCCTTTTTGTTCCAGACTTGGTCTCACCAGGGCTGGAGAATCTTGGCGGGGCAGCTCGCGCAGACAAGGGCAGCGTGGCGTTGGTCCAGAGCTCTGGCCACATCCCAGTTCAAGCTTAATCACAGTCTCTGGTCAGTACAAGGCCCTTTCCCTTTCACAGCCAGCTGACATCAGAGCGGTCTGGGACAGGGGAGCAGAGCTGGCTGCCATCCGCGCGGCTCTGCCGCCATCCCTGGCTGCTCACGCATGCCAGACAGGTGTGTAATCTTCAGCTGGAGACGATGGAGGATGGTAGGTACTTCAGATCAGCACACATAGCCCTGGCAAAGAGGGGGTCTGGGTGGGGAGGGGAGGAGGAGGAGGAGTGGGAGGACCTGCCAAAACTACAAGCACAGATTGTGCGGGAGAGCCAAGCCTGGGCCTGCCAAGCCTGGGTGACCTAGTCACTATCTTCGTCCAGACGCCGGGTGTCTCAAAGTGTCAAGTGGCTTGTGTATTTGTGTACAATCAGAATGTAAATGCGTCTTAGGTTATGCTGTCCACGTAAAGCAAGGAGGCTGACTCATTCTGATTAAAACAGAGAGGACAATGTTATACAGACAGCAGAAGCAGCATACGTCACATAACAGCGAACACAAGCTAAAAAATGCAAGCTCATCAAAAGCCATTCTTGCCCTGACATTTTCTATTTGTCCCCACTTTTTGGGATTAAATAGTTCTATTTTGGCTTAATCAATAGGGTAAGATGGGGGAAGATGTTTAACTGTCACTCCATAAGTTTACTTCACTATATTGAATCTAATGACAAACTATATGGTTGGAGAGGTCTAAGACACCTAAATAGATTTTTTACCACTTCTTTTGTTAAAAAATGATGTAGGAAAAGTAATAGATTAATTTATGCCATGAGTGCATCTAAAAAAAATCTACATCATAACAGTAGTTTAGACCTTTGTCACAGAAAATCTTCTTAGTTGGATTTTTTCCTGTCACGCTTTAGAAATTATAAGAAAATATATTTCAAATGAAAACATAAAATCTCTAAATTCATCCTTTGAAACCCATTTTTAAATCAAGCATTGATTTACCATGGAAATGGTACATCAAAATCATATTACAAAATGTTTTCATTCACAAATTATAAAAATATGTTTGGATAGTGCACTGTAATGTCTGTCTTCAAAAATGTGAGTGACAGTTAAGAGGTTAAATATAAGTGTAGCATGTCCAGAATGATACATCAGCTTGCGTGTTATTATAGGAAAGATATTATGTGCCAAGGTTTATTTTAACAGTTTAGTTGAATAATTGATTAACAGATGACAGACAATGTAAGATCCCAGTAAAAGAGATTCAACTGAAATGTACATTTATTCTACTAATATTAGTATTTATTTAATCTGCCATATTTATATTTAAGATGTCATATTAGCAACACTAACTTACAGGTGTTAATGAAAGCGAAGATGTCTGAAATGTACATCTATGGAAATATTTTGAATTTTATATATCCACCCAATCACATGTGATTAATTTGAAAATAGGCTAATAATAATGGTAACATAACCATGCTACTTGGGGTCCTTTGTGGCAATTCGGGTGGTGGGGGGATTTATTTAACCTCAGTGGTCTTAATTTTATCTTTTCTTACTCCACAAATCCCTCTGCCTCGTCGGGCCCTTGACATCGTCCTAAACTCCCCCTGTTCCAGAGACACAAAATTAGATCATTTAACCTCTCAGCTGTTTCGACTAAACAAACAAACAAACACATTCACGTGACGAGGTAACCGTAGCAACACAATGCACTTTCCCACAATGTTATGATCTGCATTGGACGGTACACTGATAAAACGTAAGTTCTTTCATTATATCTCGTGCGCGCTTACTTAGAATAAACTGACTATATATGTCACATGCAACGCAAATCTTATGATTACGATTACGCCTATGAACATTTGGGCTAAGTAAATATATAAATAACCAGTCTGATGTGAAGGCCATGTATGCAAATGAGTGAAGAAATGTCAAATTTGCATACATTTTCAGTGACCCCCGTCGCTGTCTTCCTCCCAGCAAACGCTGCCATCTCCTCTGACAGCTCGGGCCATTGTCCAGACGCTCTGTTTTGAATACGGCCTGTCAGAGAGAGTGAGTCTGATGCGAGGTGACAGCAGACACAGCCTGAATGACTGACCGGCCACTGACACACACACACACACACCAAAGAGGTGCTCTGGGCCTAGCTGAAGTCCTAAAAGAAATACAGAATAAAAGCCACTCAATTATGCAAATGTTTCTGTTAATTTAATCAATTACATGTTGACTGTACATCAAAAAATATACAAGTAACCTGGAGGTCTCATATGCAAAGAGGCTTTTGACTGAAACTAGAGCAAGGGGACTAGAACAATCTTACGGACAGGCTGTCAGTCAAGATTTTCAGTCAAAAACATATTACACACTCATTGTGTGTGTTTATAGATTATATACATATACATATATAATGCATTTAATTACATATAGGCATATTTTAGTTATTTGTTCACCCATAATTTGATTTAAAAAAAAACAGCTTGGTTATATGAACACACCTCGATTAATGTGTTTTGCATTTGGATTCCCTCTGCTGGACTTTATAGGCAATGCAGCAGGATCAATCCTAGCAATTGTGCTTGATTTATTCAGACCGTCTCTTATAGTCCCACCCCGATTAAATAAACAAGCTACTCAGTTCACAACTCAGTTCTTTAAAATGCATGAAGGTTTGGCTTTATGGTATTTGTAATTTAAATCTGCTTAAAGTGGGCTAGCATTTCGAAAATGCAAATCTGGGGACAGTGATTTGATCTGCACGATTAATATATTCATTTATGTTCCAGGTCCCCACCTTGCTTTCCGCTATTTAATTTAGATGAAGTCTTGCCTGGAGGTGATGAATTTTATAAGCCAAATATATTAGTGATAATGTCAAATGTCTGGTGGGCTGGTTGCCAAGAAATAGAAAAGAAAAAGAAAAAAATAGCGTTCAACACAGATAGCAAAATAATGGCTTTTATTTAATGCAAGCAAATCATATGCTTTCATCTATATACTTTATTAACAATATTGCATAAATTAATGTATAATAAATGTAATTTAAATGAATATATATTACTAAAAAACTGATGATTAAGTGAGCATTTAATATTACTGATAATGTAAGATTTATAATATATTTACAAAGTAAGATTTATTTATTTTTTGCTGTAATTTAATACTTATAGTTCATTATAATTATGAAATATGATTTAATTCAAAATAAGTAATAATAATAGGCTTTTAACAATATTGTATAATGTATATTAATGTATGATTTTAATGAATCAGGTAGATTTATATATAATAGTAAAAATCTGACCAATAAAGTCAAATAAAAGTATATTTTGATTTATATAGTTAAATAAAATTATAGGCATTAACTGTTAAAATTCAACTTATGTAATATTTAATCCACACACATTTTTAGTTTTGCTTCAGGACACAATATCAAATCCGAAATCCATGTTTGACAGTCTAAAATGGTTTTATGCATTAATAATTTTTATTTATTTTTTTACATTGCATAATTTTGTTTATGCTTTTTGAGGACGAGCGCATGTCACATAACCTGCCATGACAAATTATTCTCCTTCAGCCAAAATGACAGATTCATTTTTGTTTGTCCTGTAAAGTTGATTAGACACATGACTTTTCACCATTTTCGTGTTTTTCCGCTCTTGTTCCTGACTGTATTCATAGTTGTGGACTACAGGACATCTTGCGGACTTCTGCCAAGTGCTTCGGTCTCCACGCTCTCGATCTACAGAGGTGTGTGGAGCGGATGTAATTTTATTTGACTGCTGCACAGTTCACCTGAGGCGTCAGCTGCTGCCTGACACGCTGAGCATTTAGGGAGCTAACACATCTATTATATATACATGAAAACTAACTTGGGCATGAACGGCAGATGTTGCCAAAGACGCAAGTTCTGTTGTCGGCTTAGCGCAGGGAATTGTATAAATAGGACACGCTGGATGCTCGTCCACATTCGTATTGCTTGCAAACGGACACACGTGCGTAAGCGTCCCAAGTAAGAACACGCAAAGGCCCTGAATGAGATAAGAAACAGCAGCGAATGTGGCCGGACGGTGTGGGAATGGAGATATTGGCCACGGTTGAAGACCTGGCTGTGAGCTGTGCGGAGAGGAAACAGATTTCGCTCCTCAAACACGGTGTTCCTTAGCCAGCTCCAGACTGTGAGTTCCCTGCCAGCCACTGTTCACAACCAGCCTGGCCACAATCACTGTGAAAAAACCCAATTCTGTTTGTTGTGTCAATGTGCTGTACCAAAAAAAAAAAATAGAACGAACAAAAAAAAAACTTACAAGCCTAAAGTGGGATAGCTAAGGGGGGTTGGGTTGCCCACATGGGACAGGAGCCATCTCAAGCTGGACAGGTTCCCCATCATATGGCAGTCTTACACACAGCACATGGTTCTTGCTGAACATGACAGCCACAACAACTCTAAAGCCAAAGACACGGCGCTAGTTCTCCGTGCCATTTTGGAACGCGCGGATGGCTTGTCTTCAGTTGATGACTCGAGATAGCATGCGGTGTCTTGAGTGCCGATCCTTTGTCTGAATGTTTGATGAAATCGAGTCTTGAGTGGAGCCAAAGATGTCATACGACAAAAAGAACAATGCCGTTTCTTTTGTAACTTATGGTTTATAAATGCGATTTTCGCTGCGTGTGGTCACCATTTAAGAGGTAACGGACCACAGGACAGAACGTTTTAAAAATTAGACCTTGTTGTATCATAAAATAAACTCTTTGTCCGAGAGATAAAAAAAAAAAAGAGAAAAGTCTTACGTTGTTGTCCAAAGAAATCCTGGATGGAGGCTTTCAAAAGTACCTCAAACTGCTCTTTTGAGCAAAGTCTATAATTAACAATTCTCTCTAGGAAGAATTTTAAAGGGTTACTACACCCCAAAATAAAATTTGTTATTAGTCACTTATCCCCATGTCGTTCCAAATCCGTAAAAGCTTTGTTCGTTTTCTGAACATAATTTTAGATATTTTTGAATAAATCCAGAAGGCTTGTTACTGTCTCAATTGACTGCCAAACTATTACGACTTTCAAGGTGCAGGAAAGTATGAAAGACATCGTCTGAGTGCTCCATCTGCCATCAGTGGTTCAACAGTAAAATTATGAAGTTATGAGAATATTTTTTGTATGTAACGAAAATAACAACTTTATTCAATGATACAGCACCGTAACATCACCGTAGCGCCTTTTTGGACAGCATCTGGTATACGCAATCAACGTGTTCTGTGTTAGATGCAATGGAAAGATATGCTGTTTGTACAAATCAAAGCGTAAATACATGTACAAGACATATATATGTCTAACACAGAACTGCGTATGTAATGTGCGTACACTGGATTATGTACAAAAAATGGTGCAATGGTGACATTGCAGTGTCGAATCTTTAAATAAAGTTATTTTTGTTTTCTTTCTGTACAAAAAGTATTCTCATAGCATAATAATATTACGGTCTATAGACGACCAAAGCTTTTAAGGGTTTGGAATGACATGGGGGTAAGTGATTAATGACAAAACTTAAATTTTGGGGTGGAGTAACCCTTTAACAATGAAAAAAAAATGGAGTGAGAAAAGATATTTATAATGTTACAAAAACAAACATTGTATTTGAAATAAATGTTGTTCTTTTGAAATGTATTAATCATTATCAAAATGCTTCAGTTTTCACAAACATTTTAAGGCGCACCAAATCAGACTGGAGTAATGGTTGCTAAAAAATTCATAGGAATAAGTTATATTTTAAAATTTATTAAAGCAGTATATTAATGTATTAAAAGAGACTTTGCCCTCAGCCAAAACTATTTGCTATGGAAGAAATAAGAGACTGCCCATTAGATTTACTCAAAACAAAATAGATCTGATGTTCAACCACTATAGAGACGTCCAAGTCAGCGGCAGATCTTAGAAGATCTGGCCGAGGTGAGGCTGCTCTCGGTGGGTTTATGAGCACTGATCAGCCGCTGACGTCCTAGAGCTTTTTGAAAACTTTGAAGCAAGCAGTTCTGTAATCACTAGAATATCGCACCACTGGAAAAACTCTCAGCCAATCAGATTAGAGGGCCAGAAAGAACTGTTGTA
>JAUMHE010000037.1:1177436-1188933 GCA_032359235.1 Enteromius mattozi | reverse complement strand
CTACAGCTGTCAGCGATATGAGTACTTGAAATTAACATGATTACTTAATGCCTGTTGAACATAACACAGACATTTTATGATTATTACAATACATTTCTTACATACGGTTCCTTTAAATATAATAATAATAATAATAATTATTATTATTTTTATTATTATTACTAGTGACATCTGCTTAACCAAACTGAAGGGAATCAAATTTACTTGCAGTGAATGTTAATAGTTTAATCGAGTTTCTTTTGTTTGTGAGGTGACTGTGACATTGGGCTTTTATTATAATATTTCCAGTGTGAGTTTGTGTCCTACAGGAACACTGGAGAGCTGCATGTGTGAAAGCCGTGCACTGCAACAGCTGGCTGGCCAATATTAAACCCCCACCGTCTTCCACAGCACTGTTCTTCTCACAGCTGTGATTTGTGGCCGTCCGGTCCATCCCTTAACCTTAACCTCAGAGTCCAGGCCTCTGTGGACAGGAGTTAGTCCGGGACTATAGACCGAGAGAGAAGGAGGGGGGAAAAGCAAAGCCGATTGATTTGATAGTTTGTTATCATTGGCCTGGGGATCAGCATGCTGGCTGGTGCGGGCGGTGGAGGGGTGTAGCTGATCCACCCGGTAAGCTGATAAATATTTAAGAGCGTTTGGAGCCAGAGGATGGTACAGTTGGAGCTCCTCATCTGGGTTCTTTAATTAGGACGCATTCTGCTCCAGTGCCCTCTGCCTCCCGCATCCAGGGAGACGTAGAGAGAGAGAGAGAGAGAGAGAGAGAGAGAGGGGCAGCGGGGCGGCTTGCCTGGACCCTCAACCGAGAGAGAGAGAGAGAGAGAGAGAAAAGATCAGCGCAAGTCTGCCAGCGTCTGCTGGGTGACATTAAACATCAACAGATGCTGTGCACATATTGCGGGCTGAGATGCGGCGCTTCCACAGAAGGCCCTCTTTTTTTTTATTTGTCGTAATCACAACATCCGTTCAAACAAATGACGAGGAGCAAAGCCCTGGAGTAAACAATTAAAAAAATGCAACTGAAATGAAAAACAAAGGCATCGGCGACCACAAAAAAAACAACTTACAACCCCATCCAGCTGTGTCTCGCTCCCGTCTCACGGTGGCTATTTTTAAGGGGCCCAGTCGCGTCAGTGTTTTTGGATGGTGTGAAGCCACGCTGGATGCGTATATCGGGGTGATGGATATGATATCTGGGCCCTGCGTGAGGGCTGCTGGGGGTTTGAAGAGAGAGCAGAGCTCTGATGTGTGTCGTACAGATCAGTGGCGTCCCACCTGCTGCTGCTGTTGTCACAGACCTGCTTGATCACAGGGTTTTAGTCTGTCCACAGATGGGCTGCTTGCTGTCCTGCTCTCCATTAAACTTCCCCGCACAATCTGTCCATCTATCTATCTATCTATCTATCATTGTATCATTCTATCTATCGTTCTATTGTTAGTCTGTCTATCTGTCTATCTATTGTTTGTTCATTTGTTCCCTCGTACGTACGTACGTTTGTTTGTTTGTTCGTTCATTCTATCTCTATTATTCTATCTATCATTCTGTCTTTTGTTCATTCCTTCTATCTATCTATCTATCTATCTACCTATCTATCTGTCATCGTTCTATTGTACTATTGTCTATCCATCTATCGTTCTATCATTATATCGTTATATCATTCTATTGTTATATCGTTATATATATCATTAGATCTATCATTCTATTACTGTATCGTTCTATCTATCGTTCTGTCTGTATATCTGTCTATCCATCTATCTATCTGTCTCTGTTGATTGTCAATCCTATCATTTCATCCATCTATCCATCCATCCATCCATCATCCCCATCATCCCACTGTTGTCCTATCTATCATCCCACTACCTGTCATTCCACCCTATCTTTTTATCTATCTGTCTGTCTGTCGTTCTATCTATTGTTCTATCTAACATTCTATTTCTTTTCCATTTGGTTACACTTTATTTTAAAGTCCACTTTAGGCATTCTACTAACTATAGGTAACTTTATAACTACATGTCAACAACATGTCCAATAATTCTCATTAATTCACACATATCTACTAACTCTACTAAGCACACAGTCTACTAGTACTCTAATGACTGCTAGTTAAGACATAGTTACAAACTTACTTACTGAATGTCTAAAGTGGACTATTGAAATAAAGTTTTACCATCCATTGTTCTGTCTGTTTATCATTCTATTGTTTGGTCATACTTTGCTTGTCTGTTTAAAAAAATAAATTACAAATTTCAATCCAAATTCTACCTTTTTAAAATCAGACTGCACTTTATGGGTTCAGCTGTAAACAGCACACAGCCCTGCTCCTCGCGCTGAACCTGTATGTCGCTGCCCTTCACTGCCGCCCCACTGTGATGACCTCACACAGTCACTGCGTCTGTAAATAATACCGCTGCGCATTGCTTTGAAATGACAGTGTCCCTCTGCGTCTCATAAATGATACTGTCACGCGCCTTCCATTATTGAGGAGGCTCGTTGTCCCACCTTCACCTGCGTAAATTGCGTAAATCTCCCGGTCCTTTGCTTCTCAGTGGGCACGGAGAGTTTTGCTAAGCCTTGAAGCGGCGTAACACACGGCCAGTAAAGCTATGGGATGTGTAATTAAACAGAAGCGAACACAAAGGGCCCGGGCAGCATGTGTGCCTCTGTGCCCCGCCACGGAGCGCAGGTGGGTGGCAGGGAGCACGGAGCTGCGAGAGGAGGCCAGGTTAAGCTTGCATTACAACTCATGAATCTTTCAGATCACCCTGCTCAACAAGTGCACGCCGTTTGCCGCACGAATGCGGTTTTTAAAATAAATAAGAGCTGAAAATGGAGGTATAGTAATTTAAGAACTTTCAGTAGGATCAGGGTGTTGTGCAAAAACGAGGATAAGAAGCAAAGAAATAAATGCAAGCAGTATCCTTTGAGGTGTGCCCCTGACCTCCCTGCATCACTGTGGTCGTATTCACCGCCTCGACTGCTGCAATAAGGAGGCTTTATGTGCACTGAGCCCGGGGCCATAGCGTCAGGAGCTGAGGACCTCTGCACCAGGAAATGCTTTAGGGATCTGCTCTTTCGCACAGTCAGTCTCCCACGGACTCCGGGAGACCATTTTATCTCCAGTTGCTAGGATAACAACTCTAAGCTTCCAGCAGTCAGAAGGCCTGCTGGGCCTTTTTCTGTCAGACAGAAAGAATGCAACATTTTTTGAAGGGGTTTGTTATTAAAAAAAAATTATTTTAGCGGTTCATCCCAGATCTAAGGTTTTTTTTTTTTTTTTTACATTTGTACCATCTTTTTTTTTGGGTTATATTTTTGGAGTAGTCCATGATGTGGAGGAAAGTATTGTTTGCCACCCCGTTTTTATCACTAGGGTTAAAAAGACAAAGAAGTCAAGGTTCGCCGGGCGAGGGACTAATGAAACGGTTAAAATAGATAAATGAGAAGTGCGAGGGCCATGGCGACTCTGACTGACTGCGTCCCGCCAGGATTAAGTGGACTCCTCCTGTTCCCTTTGTGCACTTTTCCCAGCAGCACAATTGGGTCTGAGTCGCAAGCACAAGTGCTCCGCAAAAAGCCGCACAGCAGCCACTTTGGGTCTCCATTCTTTGGCCACGGCGAGACACGCCGGCCTGTAATTACGGGGCTCTTTCAGTCGCCCGCAGACCCTTCAGTCTGACCCCAGACACCTTGACAACACCTTGCCTAACAAGACCAGAGAAATACTGCAGAATTTTTGTTAAACAGTCGCTATGCTGCTTTTATCAGACGATTGGTTTATTTGGTCTTCATTCAAACGTGCAGCAAATGAGACTTCAGTGAAGATTTGATCTGTTAATCGTTCGATTTTTATTAATTTTATCTGTTCAGTTCTGGCAATTGTTCTGTCTCTCTCTATCCATCTGTCTATCTGTCTGTCTGTCTGTCATTCTGTGTTGTTTTATCTATCTTTCTATTGTTCTATCTATCGTTCTATCATTCTTTTGTTCTATCTAACAATCAAATCTATCTATCTATCTATCTATCTATCTGTTGTGCTGTCATTCTGTTGTTTTATCTATCTATCTATCTATCTATCTATCGTTGTATCTATCTGTCTGTCTTTTGTTCTATCGTTTTATCTATCGTTCTATCATTCATTGTATCTGTCGTTCTGTCTATCGTCTTGTCTATCTGTCTGTTCTGTCACTCTATCTAGCTTTTTTTTTTTTTTTAAAAACTTAAAACTTCTTAACAAAAGTTGCATTTCTCATTAAAAGTCACCTATTTTAATTCTACCTTCAAACCGCAGCTCTGCGTGACGTTTGCTGCCTCTATTCAATTAAGCAGCCGGACTGGTATTTAAAAGCCATTGTCAGTTCATTTCTAAACGGCCCACAGCCCTGATATAAAAACTTTGTTTGTTGTTAGGCAAAGGGGCACTGGACTGTTTCGGGCACACATGAAAGCACAGCCCAGGTTAGTGTGTCACACGGCCTGTGCTCCAGGCTGCTTACGTGGCCTACTTCCCACCGTGGTCAGTGGGTCGGCTGTCCCGGAGTGAACCCTTTCCACTCTGCAGCCTTCCTCCCTCTAATGATACTTAGAGCTTAATCGCTCTGGACTTTCCAATTACGCCAAGGCTTTAGCGCACTGCTCCTTTTGCAGCAGCAAGAAAACACTGGAGTTTTTCTCCGCCGCTTTAATCCAGGCGGTGAAAATGGAGCCGCTGTTGCAGAATTGTTGCAGTTGTGTCAAATTTACAGTAGTACAGTACATCCCTGATTGCTCAGCCTGTGGGCAGGGATTGTTCTCCCAAGAAAGAGGTGGAAGGGATGAGAGAGAGAAAGAAAGAAGCTGCTGTTGGCCCACAGGGACCGAGGGGTCGCGGTGGAGCAGACAAGAGGAACACACTTTTTTGTGGGGGTGTTGTGTTGGTGGAAAGGGGGGTCAGTGCGAGGGCAGCGCTGAGGGAAGATGAAGGATACGCCACAGGCTGACAGCCACACAGGAAGTACATCACAGTCAAACCTAGCGAAGACCCCCCAAAGTTCCCCCTCCCTTGTATCGCCCCCAGCCCACTTTGGGAACTTCTCAGCATGGTTTGTGCCTTGTGATCTCCGCTCTGATGTGATGGGGGAGGCAGGGGTTCGGTCGAGGAAATCCAAAACACAACAGCGGGCATCATTGTCTCAGATGATGTTAGTGTATATGTCAAACCTGCTAGAGACGTTAAACATACCTTTATGAAGAACAAAAGAGGCGTAGAAAAGCTGCAGTTAGACGCTTTATTTGGTTTCGAGCGTCGTGCTGATAGGTTTCCTCTAGTTTATTTCTTTTATTTGATAAATGGTGATTATAATAATTGATGATTTGGAATTCAGGAAAACAAATAAGATGTAGAATCACAATTAGGAATGTAAATGTAGCTTCTATTAAGTTTTTTTTTTATTTATTATTAACAAAATAGCTGTTTTAACTACATAAAGAAGGATTGTCAAGGCCAATGTTTGACAAAGCCAAGTTAAAAAAAAATTTTACACACAGATAAACAATGTGTGTAGAAATGTGATTAATTTATATTAAAAAATTGCAATTTTTTAGTTTTTTTTATTGTGTAATTTTTTTATTTTAATTTGATATTTTATCAGTAATTTATTTTATATGTATTGTTTTCTATTTATTTTTGTTTATTTATTTTATTTTTTATTTATTTTTTTTATTCTTTATTCTTGTATATTTAATATTAACATTACTTTTATTATATATTGCAAATAAAATAATATAAGCAGAGGGAGAGTACTTTATATATTATTTTATATAATAACAACTTAATGGAAAAGCACTACATTTTTTGTTCTAAATCTAGATTTTTAAAAATATCTCTAAAAGTAATTGAATAGAGCTTTTCTCTAGTAACATTTTATTTCTTAGATGTTTAGCAGTTTAAGCTGAAGAAGCTGTTTTTAGCCATTCTTCTTTAGTATCTCGAGCTCCTCTTGGCTTTGTCGAAGCTTGATTATTGACAATAAATCTAATCTTCGCTTAAAGTCTGTGGGCCCTAAAATATCTCATGAGGGTACTTCTTCACAAACGCTTGTGTGAGGATGCGCGTGTCGGCACACATGACTTTGCGTGGGGCCTCCCAGTAAAAGTGCTTTCTCGGTGTTCGGGTCACATTTTAACACCCAGGTCACAGGGGTCAAATGCGCCTGCTGTGGAGCAATCTGGGTCAGTGAAGGAAAGAGCCAGAGAGGTTGTATGTCACAGGAACAGGTGGCCGTCTTTGACACCGCGCTCAGTTTAGAGCGGGGCCGGGGGGAACCGGAGTTTATGACAAAGCTTCAGTTCGGGACAGCTATTTTATCCAGCAGCAGGTTGTTTTCCAGCTCGCCTGGCCTTTAGCTCAACGGGCTCATGTAGCTGTTTAGCCTTTATCACAAGCTGTGTAGCTAGTCCCTTTGCCTGGAGCTATTATTATTCACCGAAGGAGATCAGAGTGTGTAGGGAAGTGTTTGGGGTGGGGGATGCTTGCAGGAGTCCGCTTTGGCTTGCAGATTAACAACAAACCAAATCTTGGAGCGAGCCACTGTCCGCAGCGAAGAGTTGTGGTTGGCTCTGCAGGTCGGTCCGTGGAATATTTGATAGGGAGACTGGGAGCAAAGCCATGCCTGGCACTGGCAGTCGACTTAAGAAGCCTGTAGAAAGGCGAGAGGGAGAAGGAAAGAGCTGACTTTCAGGAACGACTGTGATGGGACCCGAACTCACACCGTCTTGCGCTCAGTTTGGGTTCTGATACATAAACTTTCAATTTAGATTGAATTTTATTCTGATTCAGATTCATTACGTATATTTCATCTCAGTATTCTTTCGGAATCCTTTTGATTCTGATTCACAAGCTTGATTGATCTGTTCAGTTTAATTCTGATTTACAGGTTTCTGATTCAAAAAGTCTTGGTTATCAGTACAGAATTCCTGATTTGATTCAGATTTATAAGAATGAATCAATTTAATTCAATTCTGATTCATAAACATGGCTCTGTATCTTTTCTGGTTCTTTTTAATTCTGATTTTTAATTCTGAATTTCTGATTTAAGTTTGATTGAATTGATTCAAAAGATTTGATGCATAAATTCTCGATTCCAATAACGACTTGATTCTGATTCTGGTATTTCAGCTCAGTTTTTGCTCTGTATCATTGCTGATTCTGATCACAAGCTTGGTTTTATTAAATTGAATTAAATGAAAATGTGAATTAAATTCAATCTTAAGCTTTCAGTATATTGCAATTTTGATTTCCTCGTTTGATTTCTTTTGATTAGATTTGGATCTATCTTGATATATTATAATTATAATGTTAAAGTTTTCGTCTTCTAATTCTGTAAATTATACAGAACAGTGGTTCAGACTACATCAAAACTAACTTTATTAAAAAAAGAACCAAGCTCATAGGAGTCAGACTACACTGCTTCCACTCAGTGTTTGATTCACTAAAAAAATAATTCATAAGAGTCATTTGTTTGTGAATCATTTAGGCTACACTATTGTGCTGTATACTTCCCCAAGAACAATCCGCTCAAATGAGTCATTTGTTCATGAATCGGGCTACACTGCTCACCCTGTCTGTTTTGGGTTCAGCGAAAAGAATCAGCTCAGAAGAATCATTTACTTGCATTTCAGGCTTCTCCGGTTGTGCTGTGTGTTTGGGATTCACTAAAAAGAATTGAAAACTCATAAGAGTTGTTTATTTTTTTGTATTGTTGGCAAAGTCTCAAAGCAATTCGATATGCTCTTTTTCAGTTAATATGCATCATACTCCAGACTCTTGAGTGGAGATCCTTCTTGGTAAGGAAGAGATGTTGCTCTGTCATGGCTGACAGCGGAGGATCAGTCAATAGACTCTCATTAACCTCAATTTGCTCAATAAGACGGCTGTTCCTTCCATCTGAAACCTGAGCTCCTCTGCATTTTACAGACTCGCTTTTCTCCATTAGTGCTCAGGTTTATTTTTGGGCCTGGTTTTTGCTTGTTAATAAGAGATACAGAACAATGGCCCATTCAGGGAGCTGCATAGGAGAAGAACTTGCGCTGCTGGTGTAGCTTCTGCTCCTTCCATAGCCAAAGTTTTTGTTTTTCAGATTACTTAGCCTCTCCCTGAAGAAGCTACATACTGGCGCAGTGAGAATTTGAAAGGTTCCTGAGCACTGAGGAAGCCCCTTTCCATAGGCTGTGATCGTTAATGTGAGGTCGTCCCCCTTCCCAGCTTTCGGCCAGCATGTTATTTATTATTCAGTGAGAGCTATTACTGTGGATAAGAGGCTCCTCTCAGGCCTGTATCGATTGCTTTAATTGCTCCAAAACATTGTCAACTCTTAAGATAGATATTAAAGAAAGAGGCTTCCAGCATGCATGACAATAAGACGCGGTGGAAGGGAGGGCCAAGTCAACGCCGTTCAAAAAATGTCCCTCGCCGCCGTGTTTCTCTGATAACGTAATCAATAACATCTTGTGAACATAAGCATTCACTCTTGCCGAGAGGAGACTGGAAGAGCCGCATCCAGCGCCTTCCCATGCTGAATCGATACGGTTTGGAAAAGAGAGCTGCAGTAGGATGGTCAATGACGTGAGCCGCTTTTTTATTTATTTATTCAAAACTGCATTAAAAAGGCAATTGATTTAGACGATGATGTAAAGAATGCATCTCTTCTTTGAGCATGTTTGTTCGGTTCATGTGTTGGATACATTTTGTATACAAAATGTAAATATAAATGGGAATATTATTTATTATGTATTTCATGTGCAGAATACAAAATGAAATAAAATTAAGTACATGTAAAAATATATATAAGTGCTAGCAAACAAGTAATTGCGATTAATCGCATCCAAAATAAATGTTTTTGTTTACATATGTGTGCTGTGTATATTTATTATGTTTATATATTAAATATATTTATTTATGAAATAAATATAAATATAGTAAATATTTTCTAAATATATGCATGCATGTGTGTGTTTAAATAAATATATATATATATAATAAATAAACACAGAACATGCATATATTATGCAAACAAAATCTTTTATTTTGGATATGATTGATTGCGATTAGTTGTTTGACAGCACAAAAAATACATTTTATTTATTTTATTTTTATTCATTTTGTGTGTTAAATTTAATGTAGTAAGTAAAATATTTACTACATTAAATATTTTTTAGATTTACATTATTTATATATATATAAAAAAACTACTTTTTACCAAATGTCATGTGAGGCAGCCAACCCTTAATCATAAATAAATAAATATATACATAGAAGAAAGCTCAACTCTGGTTGTAAAATGTCAGGTGGTTTGACGCTGCATGAACATGCAACCTTTCTTGAAAAATTTGTGCATGGTTTTTAAAACCACCAGTAAAATTTGCCATGTTTTTAAGTAGATAAATATATTTTTGCCATTTTAGCTGTCTGATGGTTTTTATTAGACAGGAAGCAAAGTGGAAGAGAGAGGGGGGCTTGGTCTGGAAAAGGGTTCGTTAGCCTTGGACACAAACTCTGGAAATTTTTCTTTTACTACACCTCCAACGTTCTTATGTGTCGTTGATCCAGTGGGTTTGTGACTCTTTTAAAGGCCACCGTGTGAAACGTAAGGACGACTGCATCACCTGTGGAGCCTCAAATCACCCAACATCTCTAATCCAAGCTGCCTGTGCTCAGTCTGTAAAACCAGATGGAGCGTCGCAAGCATTTGCTGTCTGTCATGACTCTCTGATCTGATTTCCAAACCGAGCTGAGGTCAGCCGAGGCCACTTGCCCGGTGCGTAAAGCCTTAGAAACACACTGTAGACTCCCGTGCCAACCGGCGCTGCTTACTGCATGATGTCCTCCTCGCTTGCTTTGCGCGTGTGAATTCCAAGAGTGAGAGGGACATTTTGAGAGCGCAGAGAAGGAAGACGAAGAATAAAAGTGTTTAAATAGAATGGAGGAGGTGGAGATTAACATTGAGCTTTAAACGTCTCCCAAGTAGCACAGAGAAGCTTAAAACTCTGGTCCGTCACACTCGCTGTCTGAACGATTTAAGAGCTGGGGAAGAAATGGTAGAAAAGCGGTGGATTAAATGCACAAATTTCTACTAATGTAGCTGTGACTAAATCCACGCCGAAGTGTGTTGCTTTGATATGACTGTTCAGTCGGGTACGCATGTCAAACTTTCGAGACGAGACAAAGACCTCTTTGTGTGCGTTTAGACCTCGCGTTATCAACTGGGTCGTTTAATTGCATTAGGTTCCTCAGAGGACCAGGCCTGATGAAACCCTGGCAGGCTGCGCTCCTTGATTAATCCTTGAGTTAAACACCGTCCACGTCCTGCCCAGCTGGACCCGTCCTGCTGCTCCCTCTGTCCTCGATTACCCACTTTGAGATGGAGAGGAAGTGCACAGGTGCGATTTACTAAAGGAAATCCACGGGTAATCCAGCAATCCCGTCTGATTAAAGCTATTAGCCTGACTTCCAGAGACAGGACAAGATGGAGAGGCCCGACTCCGTCCACCAACCCTAACCCCGCACGCTTCTGCGCAGAGGGGCACCAAAGGGCAACCGGCTCGGGTGGCACGCCTGACCCCATCTGGTCGCGCGGTGACCTCGCTCACACTTGGATTAGCGGGCACAAAGCGGCGCTCCCTCGCCCCCCGATTGTCCTACCCTGCAGCACCCCCTCCTATTAGTTCTCAATCATATGGTCCGTCGGTCATGTGATTAATAGCGGGTCAGCTGTCTCTAAGAGGGCCGGTCTTGTGGAATGTCAGATAGTGGACTGTCCATGGGGGGGCAAGCGGGTCGGGACTTCTTCTTTCACTCACTTTTGCTCTCTGGGACAAAGTTAAGTGGCGTGGCTTACAGGGTTCACAAGCGTGCCATGGTCAAGTTTATAGATAGTTTAAACACCTTTAGCCTAGTCTCATGGCCGTGACGCTGGCCTCACCCATAGTTCTTGCTGTTTTTAAAGGAGCTTAGTTCCCAGTACAGAAAAAGTGGAGCAATATATCAAACTTGGTGCATCTGCAATAAGTCTGTCTGGTCTTCCGATATAATTTTGGGTTTGAACTTCAAAGCTCAAAGTGCCTCAAATAGTTAGATCTTTCTTTCTTTCTATATATATATATAAGTAATTTAAGAAAGAAACACACACACACACATATATATAAGTTAAAAGAACATATAAAAGTACATTAATTTACATGAAGTATTAGAATATATATATACTCTCACTTTTACATACACATAATATATTAAAATGTGGATGATATAATTGTATTTTATTTTTAATATAGAGTATTATTTCATACAATTATATATAATTTTGGACAAATGTAATAAATTATATAAAAATACAATTGTAAAATAAATGATAAAAATATTGTGTGTGTGTGTATATGTATACAGTATATACACACATAAATTTTTTTATTTTATATATAATTTATTTAATATTTTACATACTAAATAGAGTAGTAATACTATAT
>JAUMHE010000037.1:1166208-1177336 GCA_032359235.1 Enteromius mattozi | reverse complement strand
CTTAAACTTTCTGTTACAACTCTGAGTGAGAACCGCTTCAGACGACTCAGCGCGTGCTGCAGGGAACTGAACGAATCAATCAAAATGATTTGCGAACCAGTTCACTGGTTTGCCAACTGGTTTGATCAATCCTTTGAACATTTGAATCATTTGTGAATGGGCATCGTTCACTGCCCAGAGAAAAGTAGACAGCTAGTCTGGAATAAACGGAAGCATTTTTAACTTGTATAGCATTAAGATGAAGTAACGAGAGAAGCGTTGCCCACAGTAACAAAGTAAAAGTACTGTTTTTTCACTAAAAAATTACTTAAGTAAAATTACCCATTTTTAAATATACTCTAAAAGTATTAGTAACCCAAAATATTTACTCAAGTAAATGTAATTTGTTACTACCCACCTCTGCATATAAATGTATTTTCATTTAAATATTTCTTAAAATATTAATCTTTTAAACATTTTAACGGGAAAATAAGTCCGTTATGACTTCACTTTTAGCAGGAAAAGCAATTGAGCTTTCATAATGAACCTAAAAACATGTCAGCTTCATGCAAGGTGTTGTGTAAGGGTCACAATCTTAAACGTCGCATGATTTAGTGCTGTAAGTTTCTTTAGACCTGTTACACCCTAGTATGTGAAGGCAAGCAGCACAATAAAACTTCAACATCTGAAGAACCCCAGTTCAATTCAGCCCAAAGGTACAGTAGGATTAGGCTAGTGATTAACCAGTGTGCTGGAGGAAAGCTTCTCTGATTTCTCAGCACTGTTTTCAGAACAATGGGCTGAATCCACTATCTCTCCACTCATTAGAAATCGAAAACACCAGCGAAATGCAGCAGTCAGCTGAAAGTGCTTCATTGCAGTGTGCTTCACCAGTACTTGGACTCTCTAAAGTACAAACTAAGTTTTTTTGTGCAGCATTTTTAGACAGTGTTTCTTTTATAAGCTGTTTACCGTAAATAATTTGTACTTTTATGCAGTTTTTCAGAAGTTAAATATTTAGTGTTTACATTTATTAGAAGATACCGAGAATTTTCGCGGCTTGAGGAAACAATCGAGTCATTACCAGATTGATAGAGCGATTAAGGCAGAATGCAGAAGAAGAAAAGTAGACTTTCCCGAGGAGGCAGGGAGGATGGGATGGGAGTAAAAAACGTGACCTTTAAAAATTGCAGACGTTCACGGTGGAGAGTGACAGAGCGCAGCGCGATCCATACGTGCCTGTCGATACCCGCTAACAATAGCCGATCCAAAGCGCCTGTCAGCACTCGCTGGAGCCTTCTGATCAAAGGTGCATTGATCACACGCCTTCGTGACCTAATCCCGGGCGAAGGAGAGGAGAAGAGGGTGTCATGGGGCCTGGGCAAAGAGCCCACCGTGGTCTCACCTCACAGTCTGCCTTCAAAAACCCTCGAAGTGCCTGCCAATGCAAAGACAGCGTCTGGAGAGAACAAACATTTGGGTGCCACCACATTCTGGCGACGTGACAGCAGACAGGCGGAAAGGAAACGTAAGGGTCAACGTGAGTCCAGTGTGCCTGTGTGAGGCGATGCAAAAGGATGCGGAAAATGATGAAAGGTATCAGGAGAGAGAGGAAGACAGAGATATTAAAACTCAGCCAGTACTGTGCTGCATCAGAACTCCTGGCGTATGATGGTAACAAGATTAAGGAATATGCATAATTGATCCAGCTCTGCGGAGAGATCGGCTTTTATCCTAACATCTGTGACACACTGAGAAGAAAAGCAAATGCTGGGTGGCATATGCTGGATGTTCAATTCAAATCAAAGTGTTCTGATCTCTTTTTTCTATCGTTCTCTTTATTCTTCTCTCCTCTGCACAGTCCAGTGGATCTTAGTCAGCAGGGGGTTGCCGATGTTGGTCTAAAGAGCATATTACTCTTGAGCCCAAAAAGGAAATTGAACAGGAAGAGGATTTTAGTGAAGTTTACCCTTTCCGCAAAACTTTGAATGTTGGCTTGCTTGAACGTTTCGAAAATGCCTAGATTGACAGATAGATTTTCCGGAATGCATCTGCTATTTTTGAATATCTTTCAATTCTATAAATTCCCAATTGAAGTTTCTAAGACGTGGCCAATTCAATTGAAATTCACACTCGTGAATTGAAATTGAGCCGATTCTTCAATTTGGAGGTATTCCACAACAATAGTTTACTAATCACCTGAGCGGGACATCTTAAAAACGCCTTCACCCCATCTTCCACTCTCTACAGAACAGCAGGATAGTTGACAGAATCTCACCCTCCTGCGTCAACCGCTTTCCTTCCTTAATGGGCAATACCATCTAAGAAGTTCAGCAGTCAGCAAAGCCCACAGTTAGCATAAGTCCTCTAACAGGATTGCTCCCTACGGAGTGACTGTGAATTAAAGTGCTGTATGCATGCACACTCATGACTTTGGTAGCTTCTTGTGGAAGGCACCGAGATGATGCTGTTGATTGAAGTGAAGAGGGTAAGTGCAACAGATTGGAAGATGGGTAAGAAGAGGGTAATCTGGTGTACTGAAGTGGCGTATGAATTGCCCAGAGGAGTTCCGATGGAGCTTCTGTGGGGGAGCGTCTGGCAGATTTATTTAAGGGGTTGAGTGCAGGCTCGTGCCCGTTCGGAAGATGAAAGGTCGTGATATTGAATGGACAACGGGCTGCCTTAGCTCTTCCCTGACTATACACTATGACCTTGGCTTTGTGCACCCATTACACAATTCAGTGGCAGCCCAATCGAATCTGCTTCTGTCGATCAATATCCTATTAAAGCACCACACAAAAAGGAGAGGAAGAGAACGAGGGAGAGAGAAGGAGGGGCTGTCGGTAGTGGGGGAGAGCGAAATGAAAGTCTCCATAAAGTTAGCCGCTACAGCTACGCTTTTGTAAATGGAACTCCACATAATTGGCCAGTCGATACCAAGCTGGGGTAATTTCGGAGATTGGGTCCGCCTTTTTCATATCCTCCTCCCTCTCCCTGCTTCTCCTTCATCAGCTATTCCCTTCTACCTTCTCAAGTCTTGCAGGGCTCTTAAACGTTCCCAGGAAGAGCCACAAGTTTGTTTTTTCCCCTACAGCTGGAAGTCGGACACTGTCACGCCACAGCTTGGCACGCCGTCAAGCTCAGGTGAGCAAGAGGACTTGTATGTGAGCCAGTTTTACTGTTGCTGCCACCCACTCAGAGCCTCTCCAGAGGAGATTGCGAGGGCTACAGAAGAGACAGGAGAGGATACGGGATTAGGAAGAGGTTATTGTTATTAATCCGCCTGCAAGAGCCTCACAGAAATGTTGGCAAGCAGCAAGGCAGCGTGATCCAGGGGCAGGGATACCTGGAAATCCCTGGATGAAGGCCGGGCTCTGGCACGCACCATTTAGCCATATGACCGAACAGGGGGAGCGGATGAATTATGGAGTAGGAGAGCGGGCCGCTGTGGCAGAGACACTGCCGAGCAGCACCGGTGGGGATACGCCCACCAGTCTTGTCAGCACTGTGCCAACACCGGGCCGAAGCCTGCCAGTGGGCAGTGCCATCTGCAGTGAAATGCACACATGGGGCTTCAATCTTATCAACACTAGCTTGCCGTAAAATGCCCTACATTTTCACTATAATAAAAATAAATATGCTCTAGAAGCAGGAATGCACCGATATGTTGATTTTGTTGAAATTTCCTTACGCTTGTGCCATTCTCAACCTTTGTTTTTTTCTGTAGAAAACCAAAAATTATATGCTGAAGAAATGTATACAGGTACAGGTACAGCTACAGGTTTGAAATGACTGGAGCAAATGATGTGATTTTTGGGTGAACTACCGCTTCAAGTCATACCAGCAAGGTAGTAAAACAGCAACCTGCTGATTATCAGCTGTTCTTCACAGTGTTTTTATGAGGAATAGTAATATGCTGAGTCCAGGACTACTTCTTGACCTTCCTCAACTGGACACTGACCTTCAGACTTCACCAGCGAGGTTCCTTCTGCCTTCTCTTCTCATTTGGCTTGATGGGAAACTACACAGTGAAGGTGCAAGGTCTAGCCCCATGCAAACCCTTTTCTTCAGACTGAGAACTCTGGACCTGTGCTGTAGGTCTATATCCACACAGGAGCTGATCCAGCAGAAAACCCCAACGAAGACCTGTCAAAGCTCACCAACTTCAGACCAGCCCTAGATGAGATCCCATCACACCACGGTCCTCTCGCTCAATAAAGCGATGAGGAGTAAGGCGGGGGGAAGACGGGGTGAACAGACGTCCAGGGTTTTGAAGTTGATTGCTGCTGCCTTTGTTGTCAAATGCTTCAATTTGAAAATCCGGCCTGAACAAAAGGCGATTTTTTTTCTCCTCTCTCTTTCTCTTCCTCCTCCCCCTGCTCTTTTCAAATGAATAGCCTCCCCAGCTTTTGTAGATGCTTTAGCGGCCAGTGTTTGGGTGGAAGGGAGGAGTATGTCTGTGTGTGTATGTTAAGAGGGATTGTCAACCCTTGAGACAAGAGACTACACCGAAAAAAAACCTCCAACACATCCAGTAGACTCGGTCACTTTGCTGTCCGACGACAAACTTCCCATAACTTGCTGGCCTTCAGTCTGAAACCTGTTTGCCTGGTTCTCTTTTAGAGTACTTTTACCTTACTTTCAAAAGAACTTACTATATGTTTAGAAGTTGACGGAATATTTCATAATCATCAAAACACACCGGGTTATTTCGTAGCAAAGGCCGATATATCGGTACCACATTAGTTATCGGTCAAAATTGGACATTTTTTTTACATTTTTAAGTAGTTTTTGTCTATTTTCAGTTGGATTTCTTTTGTAGTCAACTAATTAATTAAAAAATAGCCACTTTTGTCAGGTTTTGCTAACTTGTGTGGCCCATTTGTTGTCCCAGATGCACAGCTAAGTAAACCCACTGGCTGCACTGCCATTCCTCTGCACTAAGTAAATAGAATAGATTGAAACATTTTGCTAATGTACTTTGCGCCCAGCAACTTGAAAGGTAAAGCAGTAAAGATCAGAGAGAGAGAACAGAAGGGGAAGGAGAGAAGAGAGAGAGAGAGAGATCAATGCCGGCCTGATAGCCACAGGCTTCATTTGGAATCCTCCAAGCGAAAGCACTTGATAAAGCCTTTAAGAGGTAGAGACTGCGGATTACCTTTATGATTGATTTCCATTCCAGTCAGACAGACTGCAGTGTGGTCATTTTTCTACCCAAACTGCAGCAGCAGGGCCGGCCGCTCTCGGCGCGAGGGCGCGTTTGTGTGTATGTGTGTGCGCGTCGTGGGCCGGCTGAGTTACTGCAGCCTGGTGCCCAGGTTAGCTCTCACACAAATTACTTCACATCCTACTATTAGCCATGCAAATGCAGCCGGCTTTACTGCTCGTCATAAATAACCCGCGCTGCCACTTCTATTAGAGCGAAGGACCGCCCACCCCCCTCCAAAAAAAAAGTTAACATAAAGAGATGACTCAGAAATTATAGCACTTCCTTTCTCACTTCCTACGTGTCCAACTTTTAGCTGTTGGCTAGTGCATTGGCTCTCTCTCCTTCCCTTGGTCCAACTTGCCCCTTTAGCCGTGTCCTCTTCCAATGTTAATTAGGCAGCCCATTACCGTGTCTATCACAGTCTTCCACGCTGTCGCCCCCCCCCCACATACATACATCTCTCTCTCTCTCTCTCTCTCCACTTGGGTTTGGCCTATTAGGTATGCAGGACCAGGGCCGCTCTCTTACACATTCGTGCTGTCCTCATCAAAAAATAGTGGTCTCAGTCACCATGAATATAAAGAGGCATCACGGCTTTATGTACTGTATGACAAAGGCGTTTGATAGAGCACTGCTTACCGATGACCTACAGAAAGGGGCACGGGGGGATTTGCAGCTCGAGGCCACTCGCTTAGGGAGGATAGTTTTGTAACCAGCACAAGTGTTTCAGTAAGATAAGCAAATGTCAGTTAACTTATTTTTTTCTTTTGTTGAAAAAAAAAAGTTTGAATTTAATTTAATTGAACCAACTCAAATTTTATTTGTACTTCAGCCGTATAAATGAAGATGAAAGATGAACCGCTTCAAAATGTGATATTTTGGACCATTTTTGTTCTCAAGTATTTATATTTTTGCTCTCTTTTCTATGTGTGGCAGCCCCCATCGCGGCAGGGACGGGGCCCAACTTTTCGTTGGCAGACTTGGACAGCTCTTCCTACTACAGTATGAGCCCCGGGGCCATGAGGCGCCCCCTACCCAGCACTTCTTCTAGCAGGTATGCACTGGAAAGACACACACGCACACTCTCTCTCTCCTTCACTCTGAGTCTTAATTAATCAGCCGAGGCAGAGATTGATGTGTTGGCTGAGCGCTCGAAGAGGCTGCAGGAGTCTGAGCTACACAAGCTTCCAGCATATGTGTGTCCACCTGGAACCTTCTCCCTCCGCCAGCCTACAGGCCAGTCGCACACACATACTGCTCCTCAATGTAAAACCGCACTACGTGGCGCCCCGTGTATGTGTGTGTGTGGACAGATGTGTGTGTGTGCACAGCTGAAATGCAACATATAAATGGTCACTGTGATTTCACTGATGGGCCAAATTTTGCTGTCACTTTTTACATAGTGCAGCATACCTAAAATCCACACGCATGCAAACGTGCATAAACATTTGCACTAATATTAAACATCTGCATTTGAAAATACAGCAGTCATCATGTGTATGTTCATTTTAGCCATTTCCGTTGAACAAATTTGTTGAATATGGCAGAATGCGCTCGTTAGAGTATTTTTGGACATCATAGGTGCTTTTGATGCACAAAAATGTAATTTAGAGCACTAGCTCGCTAGCTTTGGAGCCCATGTGTTTGTGTTCGGTCAAATACATCTGTGTGTGTGTGTGTACATGTGTGCGTCTGCCCACATGCTTCAGTGGCCTCTTCAGCCAGGCCTGCCAAAGCAAACATCTGGAATAAGGACCCTGTGTGTGGCTGCATGCTAGAAACTAATTAAGCGATTATGAGTGAAAAACACCAGTAGGCCTTACATTAACAAATAAATGTCAGAGCTCAGCTTACAGCAGATAACTCACACACACATGACCGCCAGCCTCCAATGACTCCTCAATTCTTCGGTGTGCGTGTTAGATTGTAGTATGTCTGTGTGTGTTTGAATAAACTTGCACACGTCTTTGCTGTCCACCTTTTTAACTTGAATAAACAGTCAATATGAAAATCAAATTTGTTAAAATGTCTTTAATTATTTAAAAAATAAGTTTTTGTGCCAAAATATAATAACTTTCTTCTCCTCTGAGACCCTAACTTTTCCACTTATAAAGATAATTCTTGCATATTCATTTATATCAAACCTACTGAATTGATTTTTATATCAAGTCCATTTAATTAGTTTTTTATTAATTGATTTCATTGATATTTTTCGTATCTATCTTATCTGTCTATCACACCATAGGACATATTGAAACGTCAACTACCCACATACATAAACACATTTCACTGAATATTGAAATAAATACATATCACAAAATGTAAAATAAATTAATGAAATTTACATTATATATTTATATTTTGTATTTTATATTTTTATTCATAGTGTTTATTGACATTTTCATATATTTTATGATTAAATTCATTAAAATATTTTAAAATATAGTTTTTTTTGTTTTTTGTCTATTAAGTGTTTATGTGTTTATTGTTTTTATTGATATTTGTCTATTTTCATGTATTTTATAATTTACAGTAATTTGCTAAAAAACAATAAACAATATTAATGAGTGATATCACAGCCCATTATCCAATCAAAATGAGTAAAATCAAGCCTCATCCCTAAAACACATCACATTAATACATGAAATGCTTTCTGAATGCACTTTAATGCTGCCTATAGCATTCGTCTCAATCTGAATGATCACATTGGCCAAACAAAGCATGCTAGGAGAAAAAAAACCCAAAAAACATTTAACTCATCCGCTCTCTTTCTATCTGTCTTTTGTCGCACAGTTCTGCAAAGCGTATCAAATGCATGGAGGATGAGGTGGACAGCCCGGGAGAGGAGTCCTACTACCCAGGTCAGGGACGCTCGCCTGGAAGCGGCAGCCAAGCCAGCAGCTGGCATGAAGTAGAGCCAGGTAACGGTCCACCCTGAAAGCCAGCCTCCCCCGGCGCTCACACACACACACACACACACACATTCACACTCTCACACACTGTGGGGTTGCAGGTGGAGAGCGAGTGATCAGATCTGCTGTGTGTGTGTGCATCCTGTGCGCTGGTTGTGGGACGGCAACAGCTGTGTGGGGATTATTTCTATTTCTTCTTCTTCTTCTGTTATTTTGGGGGGTTTCAGCATCTCTGATCCGTCTCTCCGGGTATGACATTTCGGAGATGGCACCCTCTAACTCAAATGGCACCTCATTTGTTTTTCTTTTCCGAAAGATTTCCGCCGTCTGCCCCCCTCCCCTCCTCTCAGACCATCTCAGACGCTAACCGTAGATGGCTTGTAGATGCAGACTCACTTAACTTCACATCCATGTGTCTACTAATGATGCTAACAGTGTACGAAGGGTCCCGTATGAGTGCTGAATCATGCTGGAGTGTGTACGTGTGTCCTGTGAACCTCGCCGCATTGCCACGGAGCAAAGAGGACTGTAAATCTGTCCCGCTCCAAAGCCTCTTCAATCAAGCCTCGCATGCCCTTCATATTAGAAATAGACGCCGCACAGTGGACAGAGATAGAGAGGAAAAACGCCGCGCATATTACTGCCAGATCAGGACAGAGCTCCGGCAGGGAATCAGTCAGATTTCAATTCATTTAATGATTCTTTTAGTACGTTTGATAAGCTTCAACAGGTATTTAGGACCAGTTATAGAGAGTCAGAGACGGATTCAAATCAAGTTTTTACATTGTCCACAGATTTGTAGTAGAAATATGTGATATTCCAAACATAAATCTAATTAAAAATGTAATATTTTAATTATTTGTGGCTATAATAGTGCAGTAAAATGATTAATCGTGATATTTTGAAAATATTTACTTGTATATACATTTGTATATATATATACTTACATTTTATATTATATATATTGAATATATAAACATAAAATTTTTCTTAAATGTATACATGCATGTGTTTGTATTTATATATACGTAATAAATATACACATACACAGTATGCACACATATATTATGTAAACAAAAACTTTCGTTTTAGATGTGATTAATCGCGATTAATCGTTTGACTGCACTCATATTTATATAAATAGGCGTTATTATTAAATATTATTTATTGTATTTTATATATAACTGTATGATTTATTATATATTATTATTTACATTAATATAATATTCATATTTGAATGTAATGTTGTATTGAATTTTTTATATTTCATAAACAGTCATATACAATAACAGTCATTCATTCTTAATTCAGTTCAGACTACAAGTAATGTAATTTCTACAATAGAATTTCGTGTAAATTCAGTCTCTTAAGAGTGGCAGAAAAAAAAAAACAATGTCTAACTTTTTTCTTTATCTTATATTACTGTATGTATATATATATATATATATATATATATATATATATATTCTATAATAGAAATAATATAAATATATATATATACAATCACACACAGTTTATTAGTGCTGTCAAACGATTAATTGTGATTAATCATTTATTTATTTGCACCCAAAATAAATGTTTTCGTTTACATAATATATGTGTGTGTGTATCTTGTGTATATTTATTGTGTATTTATAAATACATGCACATAAAGTATATATTTCAAAAGTTTGTTTGTATATTAAATATATTTATTTATTGTATAAATTATATATAAATCTAAATATAAACATGTAAATACATTTAAATATTTTCAAAATATATACTGTATGTGTTAATTTAGATATACATAACAAATTGCAATTATTCATTTGACAGCACTATTTATTGTTTTATATATTGTATTAATACATTTATTTATTTATTTTATTTTAATTATTTTTAAAAAATCTTTAGTTTTTATTCTCCCAATACATCAGCTGATTATCGTCCTGTAATTCCGCCTCTCTTTTTGACATCATAATGAGAATATCCCCAGATCCTTTTTCTGTGGACTGTTTTGGTTATAGACCTATATACAGTCAGTGATGGAAGTGAGGACCATCCAAAAAAGAAAACCCCAAAATGTCACCCGTGTGTGTGTGTGCATGTGTGTATGTGGCTGTCCAGCAGGTTCTGGACACATCATATCTGACATGAATGGTTGAACTGCTGAGTTATTGCACATTTGCTTCTACACCTCTTATTCACCCTGCCTTTTTTGTTCTTTTGTCCCTCCTTGTTTCTTTCTCCTCCTTCCTTGTCTTTCAAAGCTGGATATAAACTGCGTGGCTCGCTAGCTAGTTCGTTCATCTCAAGACAAGGTAAACCTACATCAATGTTGTCACCCTTCCACACCTCACCTTCCCACCCCATCCAAAAAAAAAGGAGCTTGTTCATTGTGCCGTCAAGTTTTGTCGTCGTCGTTGTTGTTTCGTACCTTTATTTTTTTGTTGTTGTTTTGTTCAGACGATTTTCTTCCCCCACCTGCTTTTCCCCTCAAAAGGAACCGAACCTGGAGAATGTTTTTGTCCCCCTTGAAACGACATGCACCCCCCGTCCCACGATATCCCTATGATTTGTTTGTGTGCATGACTTCATCCACATCCATAAACGGTGCATCTGGAAATGTTTGCGTTAAAGTGGTATGTCTTTGTGTTTTTGAGGACGCAATGTTTGGAAAAATTGTGATAATTATATTAGGGATGTGCAAAAGTATGCATTTTCTATTTGGACATTTGATTTATTATTTTAAATTGATATTTATCTGATAGAATTTCTATTTATTTTATGTATTTTGTAAATATACTGTATATATTACATACTTAATTCTTATAATTTATTTAAATTAATAAAAAATTTTAAAATACATAAATATTTTGTAAATATCTTGTTTATGTGTGCACTAAATTGATATAATTTGTATTTATTTTATGTATTTTGTAAATATTTTATATAATTTGTATTTATGTATTTTGTAAATATTTTATTTAATTATTTATATCTCTATTATATATATATATATGTGTGTGTGTGTGTGTGTGTGTGT
>JAUMHE010000037.1:1127874-1144794 GCA_032359235.1 Enteromius mattozi | reverse complement strand
TCTAGTTACTATGGAAGTACACAGGTATTAGGGACACTTAATATAAAGTGGGACCAAATAGGGATTATAAGATTAATCTCTGTCTGTCTGTCTGTCTCTATTTGAAAATGAAAACTTAACATTTTCACAAAAACATTTACATTCTGGAAATATAAACTAATTTATAAAAATAAATAATAATATTGTTTAATTTATTTTCTTTTGTTATCTTTTTTTTTTTTTTTGATATATTTAGTTCAATTCTATTTCATTTTATTTTATTTTTGGCAATGCGAAATGCAAACTGGAAATTTTCACAGGCAAAATCAGCTAAAATATTTTAACTTACGCAATACAAACTACTAAATTTCAAAGAAATGCACTTTTTATTGTTGAGCAAAATGCAAACTTGAAGTTTTCACAAACATCATCTAAGTTTATATAATTTATGTAAATATTTACTTATTTTATTTATTAATTTTATTGCCATTGAAAGACTGATTAATTAATCATTCATTCAACATATTTAAAATAGCTAATTAAAATAAAAATAATAATAATATAGTTTTTTTTTAAATTTATTTTATTTTATTTTAGGCAAAGCTAGGCAAACTAGAAATATTTACAAACAACACAGACTTTTTTTATTCACATTTTTTATTATATACGCAATGAAAATTGCAACATTTCAAAGAATTGTATTGGCATACATTAGGCAACACACATAATTAAGTTGGTCTCTTATAGTGATCCTTCTGCATGCAGCGTTCAGAGTCTGTCTCTCCGGGTGCATGGCCACGGTCAACAACCTGTTTAATAAGCTGTTTCCTCTTTTCTAACCGCACGCATGTTTTCACTCCCCTGCTGATTATAAACTGACGGGTCTCAGATGTACACAAGGTTATGTTGTTTACTTCGTCTGTCCAAAACAGCAGGTCGACAAATAGCTTTGACTACCTAGCTCTTGTTCGGGACTCTAGCCAAAATGGTGGGTGACTGCGGCCCCCTGGTCCCTCTGCTGCTAAAACTGGAAAAGCAGCTTCTGGCACCCTCACCCGTTTTCCTTTTTCTGCTCGCCATGTGAAATTATTGAATATGCACTTTCGCGCAAGCTGGTTAAATAAACCGAGGCTGTAAGTACATGTTGTTGTTGTCTGTATTTGGCCGTGCGTTGTTCCCTGGATGTTTACAGTGGTTCCCATCATGCATCTACATTAGGTCCAGAGCAAATTGCTGTTCTCTGTATTTGATTGGTGCGGGTTGCAGACTCACATCGTCCCTGTTGACAGTGTTTGGTCATGTTCCTTGGGCTTGTTGCTGGTGCGGTTCAAATGCTAGTTCAATAATGTGACAACCAGCTGGATAACTCACCCGGGAGGATGTTTTATCATGGATGAGATCATTTGCAGAAATCAATGGAATATGCGACTGTGATTTTCCAAATGACCACTCAGGAAGGCCGGCTGTTGCATCAGCCATTTGGATCAGAAAACTTGCAGTACACAGAAAGCATGGACATGTTTGTAATTTATTTGATATTAATGACTGTAGTTGAAAATGTAAAAAGCAAGTCAAGCCTTAGAGGTTTATTAAATGAAAATACATTTATATAATAATAATTAGTGATGTCAAACAATTAATCGTGATTAATCACATCCTAAATAAGTTTTTGTACATAATATATACAGTGTATATTTATTATGTGTATAAATAAATACAAACACATGCATGTATATATTAAAAAATATATTCATATATTAAATATATGTATAATATAAATTCTAAGAATGTAAATATATAAATGTATATACATGTATATATTTTTTAAATATATACTGTATGTGTGTGTGTGTATTTATATATGCATGATAAAATATACACAGTACACACAGATTATGTAAACAAAATAATTAATTTTGGATGTGATTAATTGCAATTAATCATTTGACAGCACTATAATTGAAATAAGTCAATATTAATTCTAAAGATTACCTTGACACACTTAAAGATAATAGCATTAGAATTGTGTTTTAGTTTTCTTATTTTCTTATATTACAGTAGGAGACTTTGAAGGGATAGTTCATCCCAAAAATGTATGTTTCTGTCATTTTATCGTCATTAACGTCATTGATTTTTCAAATCAAGTTAAAAATGACTTTTCCAAAAAGCTTGGTGCTTGTTCATTTTTGGTTGTGAGACCAATAGTGTATATCCATTACCCTTTAAGTTGCGCAGACTTTACACTCACGTGAGGTGGTTTTTCAGGTAGTTTGTAAAAATGAATATTTCGGAAAAACCGCAATGGAAACTTTTTTTCTTTTTACTATAATGTATGGCGGAAGAGCACTTCACAGCACTTTGACCTCGGCGCAGAAATATCATCACTCCTGAAAACTCTCCCTCTCACTTCCGTCAATACAACCAAGGAGTGATGATATTACTGCGCCGAGGTCAAAGTGCTGGAAAGTGCTCTTCCACCATACATTATAGTTATCTTTTTTATCCGCTTTAACAATCACCACACTTTATATTGTGTCGCCATACTTACTCGTGTAACTAGTCATGTAACCGTCTTTAAAAAAACTTGGAAGTGTTTGGCAGTTTCTAAATTCATTCCTGTTTAGATGAATTGAGCTAAGCTAAACGCTAACATAGTGATGCCGCGTGCTAGACCGATTAAGTGCACGCACTGAGACATCAGAGGAACGCATCAACTCATCTACGCTGAGGGAAGAACATAGTGGAATATGGAAAAACAGTGCCGTTTTCCTTTAATGCTTGGATAACCTCTTGTTATAATTGCACACGGCTGCGATATAGGTAAACCTACCAACATCTGTCGCAGTAACTTATTTAAAGAGAAAAAAATAGTTTCTGTTTCAGACGTATAACATCAATCAATAGAAACAGCATAATTTTGCTAAGTTTTTATTGACATTTATAAAATATCACAAGGTTTTGCGCAAATCTGTAATGGAGAAACATTTGCTCCACCATATTTGAAAATGCACATGAACAAATACAACTTTACTTCAAATGCAACTTACTTTACCTCCCCCTCCCATGCTGTTATGCTTTTGTTGTGTGGAAAAATATTCTCAAATATTCAAAATTTCTCTTTTTGTCTTCCGCTGAAGAAATTAAGTCATGCAGGTTTGGAGTGACATTGCAGTGAGTACATTTTTTTCATATTTCGGTTAACCATCTCTGTAAAATAAATAAATAAATAGATATGCTTTTGAGCATAGCAACTCTAATGGTTTTCCTTCTCCCAGGACAAGTAGCTATAAAAGAGCAGCAAAAGACAGATGGTAAAGAGGAGAACTAGAAAAGAAAGGAAAAGTGCTCCTAATCACAGCTACACTCTAAATCAGTGGTTCAGAAAAATCAGGTGGGAAAGTGTCTCTCGTCTGATCTGTCATTCCCTTAGCTGCTGGTATCTAATGGATTTTGAGTGTTTCGTATTGATCTGCAACAGCCAATTTTCTGTATCGGGATAATTGAACTTGAATATTTTAAACTGAACATGGTTACATGTTGAAAACAGCTTGGTATAAAGTCCGAATGCTTCTTTTTGAGAGTACGCGAGGACAGGTGAGAAAGCAAGAGAGTGTGATGAAAAGAGAAGCGAAACATGCGACATGAGGTAATTCAGTGCTAATAATGATTGACGTGAAGGTGCAGATTGGAGATGAGATCACTCTCAGTGTTAAGAGCTCCGGGTACGTGTTTTTAAAGCACTGATAAAACAACTCTTCTCAGCTGATAGGAGAGACACCTCCATAACGTATCTGACAAGCTTTGCAAGATGCAGAGATGTTAACAGCAATGTGGGACACAAAGGTGAGAGAGAGAGAATAGGCAGGAAGGAAAGAGAAAGACAACAAAAACAATCTGTCATGACAAAAGTCCCACTTTCAAATTTTGTAGTTGAGGAACAAGCTGCATGAAGCTATCAGCAATATTGGGTTCAGTATCGCAAATGAATCACCCATGAAACTTAACGCGATATTGTGTAGCTTGTCAGCTTGATCTGTCTATCTATCTATCTATCTATCTACCTACCTACCTACCTACCTACCCTGTCTGGCATGTACTTATTTTAACAATGCTTAAAGCTTGGTATTACGAGCACTTCCTGTGTCTATTTGCCTCTTTAAGATGAATCACTTTATGTATTCCCCAATTGTAATTCGCTTTGGATAAAAGCATCTGCTAAATGAATAAATGTAAATGTGATGTAAATGTTTCGCTTTGGGTTTTCTTGTGGTTACCGTTGTTTTACTCCTGTATCCTGATGGAGTTACGGTTTCTAGAGTCATATTTTGTGAAGCCGCCAGCATGTTTTCTCATTTAAATGTTCCTGTTATCGTAATGCTGTGCATATAAAAGGGAGCAGACAGAGGGATTGAGCATATAAAGACTGTAAGAGCCCAAGAGGGAGAGCGTGGGGTGGGAAAGGGGAGGGATAAATTAAATCAAGGCAGTGGTAATGCTCTTAAGTACTGAGATAGTGGCATCTAACTTCTGCCCACTTGGACCGCACACTGAGGGGACCCCGCTGGGTGTATTAGTTTAGGACTGGAGAATGTATAGAGGGATTAAACTGGGATTAAGCTATACATCTCCAAAGCAAGAAGTTGCTTGGGAAAGAGAACAAGAACTAAGAAGATACCTGGTAAATATGATATGCATACAAGTATTATGTGGAGAGAGTGCATGGGGATTTTTAAAGTGTTTCAGCTTTTGGGCACAGCCTTATACCCTTGGGCACGGCACTTGTATTTATTCATTTGGCAGAAGTGTTCATCCAAAGTAGCTTTGCATTACAATACACTTTTATCAGTTCATATGTTCCCTGGGAATCAAACCTATTAAGTTGGTTCACTCAAGAGTAACACACACTTAACCCTAGGTTGTTTTAGTGTTATGGTCTCTTTAGTATGTGTATTGTAATTCACTTTAGAGAAAACAGAGACAGGGTAAGGTGGAGATGAGAGCACAATGGTGTTTTTATTTTAGCAAAATCTGATGTCATTTCTGTCAGATTTTATTGCTGATTTAACCCTTAAATGCATTTATGTTTCACCAATCATTATTGCTTATTCGGGTCTTTAGCAACTCATACCTATATATTCAGCACGGATGGATCTCTAACTGCTGCAATAGCAAGAAACTCTCTTGATATTTATAGAGGAATAAAATAAAGCATATGTTATTAATAAATAAAGCATTCATTACCTTTTGTAACTAAAAGGGTTCAATCTGAGCAGATGATTTACATCGCTGTCATCTTCAGAGCGCACTTCCTCAGTATATTCAGCATCCGATTCATATTTGCAATCTCAGCTGTATTCTCAAAACTATCGTTTTCAATGACTTCATATTTAATATTTTCATCACTGACAGCTTATTCACCACATCCAGCATCAAATGGCAGTGGCATTTATATTTCATTGCATAGCATATAACTTCCAATTGCAAGTTTATATCTCACAATTCTGAGAAAAAAAGTCAGAATTACGAGTTTGTATTACACAATTGTAAAAAGTCACTATAACCTCTTTTATTTTTTTATTCAGTGGCGGAAACGGGCTTCCATAGATAAGAGCTGTAGATGCTTATTACCTTCACAGAAAATGGATTTCATTAGGTTTTCCAAAATGGCTGCTAAGTCTCTGACATGCCTATAATTAAATGCTATAGTTTCCTAATTAATTATACATTAGAATCTGCTTCTTAATGTATAATGGTATAAAATGGGCTGTAGAAAAGCAGGAGGTCACAGAATGCACAAGCATAAGTGCAGAGATGTGAGCCAGTACATACACAAATATTCATGCACACAGGCAGAGTAGTTCTGGCTTACAGAGCAAGACGCCGCCTGTCACAACACAATAAAGCGAGCGGAGGAAGGCCACAACACAAGTCATGAGAGAGTGAGAGAGAGGGCAGCAGAGGTCGTGTCTGAGGAAAAAAGTGCTACAAAAAGCATTGCTCATGGAGGAATTGATTGCACGTTCTTGTATGCCAAGCGGAAAACAAAGAATACAGCTTTTTTCTCAGGTCCCTGTTGGAACAGGACAGCACAGAGACTATGACATAAACACAGACACACACACACATGCATACTGAAACCTCAACTTGTATTATGTATGGGATTTATTTTAGGGAAATGAGTCATGAGCGGTACTTGCTAAGGCAAGCACCACTATTACCATTACTCATAATGTATTTAACTAACTGAACATAATTGGCACGCAACTCGTCCCACACCATTTGTGTTATGAGCATGAATGGTACCTCAGTTATGGAGAATTATTAATTAAATTGTGATTTTGGGGTGTTAAGGCACCGGAATTTCATTTAAGACCCGCAAGGCTTTTTTCAACACCCTACCCTGCTGAAAAAACAGCATATGCTGGTTTGGTATGTTTTGAAGCTGGGATGCTGGTTTAAGCTGGTTCTTTGCTGGTTTAAGATGATCCTTTGCTTTTTGAAGCTGGGGTGCTGGTTTAAGCTGGTCCTTAGAGGGTTCAAGTGCTCAAGGACCAGAATAAACCAGAAAAGGACCAGCTTAAACCAGCAACCCAGCTTCAAAACGTACCTAACCAGCATATGCTGGGTTTTTCAATAGGGGACCCTGCTGAAAAACACAACACATGCTGGTTAGGTATGTTTTGATAGTATATGCTGGTCCTTTGCTGGTTTAAACTGGTCCTTTGCTCGTTTATGCTGGTCTTTTTGCTGGTTTATGCTGGTGACGTGCCTGCAAAGGACCAGCATAAACCAGCAAAACGACCAGCTTAAACCAGTACCCCAGCATCAGTACCTAACCAGCATATGCTGTTTTTTCAACAGGGTAGCCACCCTGAATGCCCAAGGAACTGCTTTGCAACAATCGAGAAGCCAATCGAAACACAATAGCAACTGCATAGCAACTTGCTAATGACAGAGAATCCACCCGAAACACTGTAGCAACATGCTAACAACAAAGAAACCACCAAGAACACAATAGCAACATGCTAACAACTAACAATGTACCAAACCCCAATGCTAACTGGCAATCTACCCAAAACACAATAGCAGCATGCTAACAACCAAGAAACACAGAACACAATAAATACAATAGATAGCAACATGCTAACAAACATAGTAGCAACATTCTAACAACAAAGAAACAACCCAGAACACAATAGCAACATGCTAACAACAAAGCACCAAGAACACCACAACAACTGCAAAGCATGCTAACAACCTAATAACCGACATTCTTTCTGGAAATATTTTGCATATGTTTGAATTTTGTTTGCTTGTTTGCAACTCTAGATGACCTCTGTTGTGCTGAGGTTATGTTGAGTGACCAACTCGACTTAATGTTAAATTTAACATTACTATAGCATTATGTAGTGCCATACCTATGATTAAAAAAGCATTTGACTAGAGAACTGCTTATCCCAGTGCTTCAGAAGCTTAGATAATTTTGCTTTAAAGTGCAAATTTTGCTATAAACCCTGTAGTCTGCAACACTTCCAATCTTCTTTTCATAAGAACTGCTAATGGGCGTGATCGATCTGAATTCTTTTCATTAATAAAATTTGTTCCATTTTAAAACCCAACCATACTCACTAAATAAAAAAACCCTGCCTCTTTTCTCTATCTCAAATTTCAGCTCATAATGCTCCAATTATCTCTAAGAGCCCATTTGTGCAGCACACGGTTACCACAAGAGGAGTTTTCCTCTAATAAATGTCTATGAATGTGCACCTGTCAGAATTAAACCAAATGCTACTGATAAATAGGATTTAAATGTAATTTAAAATGGCTCAATGCCTGCATTGCTGGCACAGTGGTCCAAGAAATCTAGCATTTAAGCTGCAATAGATAAAATTAGTAGGGTGTCACTCAGATAGAGACTGTGGTTAGTACTAGTAGTAGAAGCCTTTATTTGTCACATACACTGTTACATGCGGTTAGAATGTTGTATTGATTTATACAGAAATAATGGTCTGCATTATATAGTATTTCAAAATATTAATAACACTAATACACTAACAGTTCTTGTTTGACAGTTGAGTGAAGGAAATATGGTTATGAAAACATGAGTTCAGAGTTTGTCACTTTCTTTTGACTTTCAGCAATATTTGACTGAAGCACTAATGTAAAACAGCTTTTTTTTCTGGTGTGCTAGATGGATTTGGAAGTGTCGCTTCTGAGTGTTTGTTTGTAAGCAATAAATTCATCTATGAGATGCTGAGATCTGCATTACTAAAAAAATTATATTAAAAGTGGGCTGAGAAACTGAGAGTGGAAAAGTTGCCAAGAATGAGCTATAAACAGCACTAAAAAAAAGTATTGAGGGAAGCGAGTAGGCATGCGAGGTGAAGAAACCAGGGAGATGGAAGACCAGCGGAGCCATTAGGATCACGATTGCTGCCTCTCTATTTGTCTTTTTCAATTTCTCTAACTTTGTTTTAGTCTCTATAATAGTTTTTTGTCTGTTTGCATTGAGTTTTCTCAGTTAAGATGTAAACGGAGGTACCAATCGCATATTTTAGTTAGCGATTGATGACACTTTAAGTGATAATTTTGAAAGTCGTTGTATGTGTGATGGCAGTGCAGTGCAATAAACTGAATGGTGTAAAGGGAAATTAGAATATGACAGTGGCATGAGGACTGAGTTACAATGAAATTACTATCAAGCCTGGAAGGATTTTTAAGTCCAGATGGTGCGAAGACTTTGTGACGGTTGTGAGTGTAAAGCCAGGTGAGATTCTTGCTGGGTCAACTTGAGAAACCCAATCCGATGAGAGCGTAGAGCAGTAAGTCAGATTTTAGTAATTAAAATGAGTTTCCTACAGATTCAGAAGTCTTTTATGTTTTTTAGGATGAGGGAGCTGTAAAACGGGTAATCAAAATGCACTTACAGTATGTTACGTGTCGTGGTTGTAGAAATGAATACTGACGAAGGATATAACAAAAAGGTGCTTTTAATTTCCAGAGAGTAGCCTCAACACACGCATTACATTAAACAACATTTAGGGAAATATTGCAGGGAAATATTTTATATTAGGCAAAATAATGTTCTGAAGAACATTCAGCACTGATTTTTCGCACTCATATTTTCCGTTTGCTAAAATGGAATGAAAAGGGAAAGGGGAATGCAAGCTGCCTTTTCATGACTGTTTATTAATTGGGTTGTTTTTGTGAGATTATCTCTTCTTGACCTTATCACATTATCTGAGAAAGGTACTCATGTATTATGCATGACATGATTATTTGGGGCTTTTAAATATTCAAAATTGCTCATTAAATATGCAGTGATTACAGAGGACAACCAGGGGACTTTCTAGATCTATTAGAGTAAGAAAGTGTTTCAAGGGAAAACGCACAGTTTGGAAAAAATACACAACAGAAAGGAAAAGAGAAGAATTAGTAAGGAAGTATAGATAGGAGTGTTGATAGGAAAAACACAGACGGGAAGGAAACACAGAACACAGGAAGTCACAGAAAAAAGGTGAAAGGCAGAAAAAGTACAGGAAGGAAACAAAATTAAAAAAGAGAAAGAAGGAAAAACCAAAAACAAATTAGCGAGAAAGTACCAAGTATTGGCGAGAAACAGGAAGAAGAAGTGTAGATAGCAATTTAGGAAGGAGAAAAATAAGGAAATGGGAAGAGGAAGGAACAACAAGGAAGTAAAGAGCCAGACAGAACAAGAGCCAGAGCTAGATATATACATATATATATAATATATATTTATATGGCTGCAAATCAAGTCTGGCCAATGTTAGCGAACAAGCCAATTAAATATTTATCTGTTTACCGTGGTCAAAACAGATGAGCTCAGAATGCTTAAGCAGATTAGCTGCCAGTCTGACAGCATGAGTCAGATATGCAGAACTGCACGAGCCAACATGAGCACACTGAAGCACACATAAAGGCAAACTGTCTAGTGTCCGGCAATCTTTTAACTATCAGATGAGGTTGTTTTAGAAGCTGCTGGCTTGAACAGTTCAGATCCGTTTTCTATTGTGGCATTTCACTTTGTTGCTACAGGGCTGTTTTAATTCCTCCAATGACTCTGGCATTAGATGGTATGACACACCATGTACAAAGCGCACCAACAACATAAAGAAAGCATCTTTGTTGTTGTAAATCTTGTCGATGTTGGCATGCTTAGCCGTGTTTGTATAAGGACTGCTATAAGTGTGTGCCAGATAAATTCCTGAAAGATTAATAAGGCCTATCACAGAGATAAACGGACAGAGAATCGACCACTAGCAGAGAGAGTGCTGAGAAGATACTTGTGTGATTGTGTGTGTGGGTATTTGGGACTTGCTTTTTCCTTTACGTCTCCATGGCGACTTGTCCTATTCTGGTTGGCTTTCATCCACGTAGTGAATCTTTGCATCTTGCTCCTTCAACTGCTTTTGATTGCAAAACAGGGGTTTGCTATCAACTTGATGATATCATTGAAATTGGATATAGAAAAAAACATTCTTTTTATTTGTTTTTTGGGCTTTTGGCTAAGTATACCCTCATGATGGGTTTAGTTCGTATTCCAGAGGCTTGTTCCAGAACTTATATTATTTGTACATTGGGACTTTTTGTTGAAGAGCAAAGAGCAAGTATAATAATAATAAGATGCTAGAAGACAATAATAACTTACCAAGTTTGATCATTTGTCCTTTGACCCCTGATAATAAGAGTCCTCTACTGTATTTGGACTTGGTGGAAGTTAATTAACTGGTCTCATAAGGCCATTGCATGTGTATGAAAAGTTGTCTGTCAGTAGCCATCAACTATGAACTTTCCCGCAGAGTACTAATTTCACCCATTAAATAATATATTCATATGTAATGAAGTAGCGTGTTAATGGAAAACCTCATTATCAGCCTTCAAAATTGGTCTAATTGTTTAATAAATGAACCAGAACAATGCCTACACTCAGAATTACTAATTTACTATTGACTTTCTATATAATGTGCGTGGTATACAATCCATACACTGCAGAAATAGTAATATCAGCATTAACATGCTGCTGTGAACATTGGCAAAATCATCTTTTCCTGAGGAACTGGAGGGTCAAGACCTCTTCACATTTTGCCGTCTCTTTTGGAAACACCAATTATCTCCCTTCTTTCTTCCACCCTCCCCTCATCTTCAGGAAGATAACTGTAATAAGCCTAACAATTAGCACGCTGGGAATATATAATAGTGTTTATGAATATAACCCTGCTGACTGGCAGAGCACATCAACAGAGAGATTAGCCTGTCAGCGATAGGCCTTTCCTTATGTAAATGTTCTCCCTTGGACTATCGAGACGAGAACATCATGGTATGCTGAGCAGCTAATTTCCCCCGTTAACGATCACTTAAGTTGTTTATTGTCAACTTATAACCTTCTGGGTTATAAAACATCATCTTAATTTTTTTAGGACAGTTTTATCCCCAAGGGCTTTTACTCAAAGGCTGTGAACTGAAAAAGAAGCTTTCTCGTTAGTTGGATGTTGGGGTTGTGTGGGTTGTTGCAAACAAATTAGATTTTGTTGTTTGGTTTCCCACCACTGACTAACTGGCACCCTCATTGAAATGGTGTAGAAAATGTGTGTATTGTCCCAGAGAGTTGTCTTCAAACAGGCAAATACACTCCATGCAAGCTAAACAATCCAATTTGACAGTTGTGTTTACAGAACAGGACAGTTTTACATTCTGCAAAGGCTCCAAACTCTACCGTAATTAGCCCGATGACCTTGATGGGAAGTGTAGGACTGAGCTACACTGGTGGTTAGAGATTCAACAGTGATATGTGTATTGAGTTTCATGTAATTCTAAGCATGTTATCTGCCTCAAAAACAATGTTAAAGTTTGACACGTTGCCATGGCAACAGCATTTACGGTATCAGTATTCCATCAACAGTGTTACATCATCTGTATTTTGTCATTATTCTGATGAAGTTTGAAGCATATAGAGTAAAAATAAGATTCTGAATTCAAAGCATTCTGAAAATGTAACACTTCCTGCTGCCAGTTGGTGGCACTATAACTTTGACTCATAATAGTCACATTTATGTGATCGGCATCACACAATGAACAAACCCATGAAGTTTGATCAAAATCAGACAATGTATGTGAATGTTATTAGACACTTCCTGTTTCTTATTTTTCATCATAACTTCATCGACTCACCACGGGCAAACCATTCGAGATATCAAAAAACTAGAGATGCACCGATTGCAAATTTCTTGGCCGATTCCGATTTTACAGTAAGTGTGACCTGCCCATTCCGATTTTTGCCCATTCCGATTTTTTTTTTTTTTAAAGAACTACAATGAAAGCATATGACATTAATTTAAATTTATTTTATAATAAAATAAATTATTAAACATTACAGGATCTTCTCACAACAAAATAATTAAAACAAAAAAATAAAGTGCGTTGTAAGGTATAAAATAATTTCAGGTATATAACTAACATTAGTATAGTTATACTAACAAAAATATTCTTTTTCCCAATGAAATTTTTTATAATAATAGAAATCAATAAACATAACAGATCTTCTCACAACAAAATAAACAACAAAACAAAGTGCTCTGCGCCACAACAATAACTTTCACAGATGAGGGGCTGGCCATCAACTGCTCTATCTCAGCATTCTCCTTCAGTATTTCATCATGAACTGAAAGTAGTAGACTACATGGCTTTTTGGCTGCAGGTACTTCTGCGGCAGGGCCATGTACTGGAGAAGCTTCTGCAACAGGTTCATTGGGGGCCTGGTCTTGTCTGGTCTTCCCCTCCAGAGTAGCCAAAAGTGCTTGTTTCACTTGGTCTTTACCATCTGCTGAAAAGTAGCGATTCCTTACCTTTTGCATAAAAAGACAAATAGACAAGAAGGATTGGTCACATAAAACTCATATATAATGTTATAAATTATCAATGATAATAAATAATAATAATAATAATAACCATCATCATGAGACTTTATGTAACAGATGCCTATTTAACCTACCTGGGATCAATAATGGTGGCCAAAGTATATAGTGGCTCCTTTTCAATCTCGCCGAACCTTTTCTGAACTGCCTCCAGCAGTGTAGTTTTTGCCGTGCCCACTCCATGATCTGCGTCTGTCCTTTTCTCCAAAAGCCGTTTAAGAACGTGATGGCTGGAATGACATCTGCGGCTGTTGCTGTTGAGGAGCTAACTTCTTTTGTGAGTTCCTCAAAAGGCTCGAGCATTTTCAGGACGTTCTCAACAAGTCCCCACTGATGTGCGCTGAGTGTGGCCGGCAGCTCATGCTCCGCTGCGTATGCCCCCAAAGCGTGTCTCTGTTCCACCAGCGATTGCAGCATATAGTAGGTGCTGTTCCACCTGGTGGGAACGTCTTGCTGCAATTTTTACTGGGCTGACCCAGCTGTGCCTGAATGTCATGAAGACGCGAATAAGAGAGGGTTGAGTGTTTAAAATGTCCGACGATCTTCCTGGAAATTGCGAGCACATCGGTGATGCTTTGCTGCGAGAGCACACCCTCGTTCACGACCAACTGTAATGTATGAGCCATGCATGGCAAACTTGCCAAGTTGGCCTCGTCAAGTGCTTTGCTTATATTTCGTGCATTATCTCGAAGCACAGCATGAACCCTGTTCTTGCCCAAATCCCATCGCTGCAACATTTTGTCAAAGGTTTCCGTTAAGTTGACAGCAGTATGGGATCCCTTAATTTCTTGACAGTGCAGAAGTAATTGTTGTCGCTGAAAATCTTTGTCAACCCAGTGAGCAGTCAGGCTCAGTCAAGTTACATGTCCAAATATCAGTAGTAAAACTTATGGCTGCTTCGGGATCGGCTTGTAACAGGCTTTGTGTGTGTTTTGACACAAGGTTAAACAACTCGGGTAAGGCAACGTCGGAAAAGTACCGCCGGCTCGGTGTAATATATTTTGGACTGAGGTAATTCATCAAATTTCTGAAACCTCTGTCTTTGACTATGGAGAACGGCTGGTCATCAAAGGCCATGAATTCCATAATTTTCCTCGTAATTGCTTTGGTCTTTTCACTGCTCATTGTGATAAAGGATAGTACAGGCTGCTGACCTGTGGCTGACAAGCTTTGGCTTGGACTCGGCGTGCTAGCTTTAGCCACTTTCCCCTTTTCAAACTGGGCATATTCAGCTAAATGATAGTGTTTTAAGTGTCTTATTAGGTTTCTTGTTCCGAACGTTTTTGAGCTTGTTCCCCCACGATGTATTTTTGCTTTACAAACGTTACAAACTGCGATCTTTATGTCATCTCCACTCACAGAAAAGAACTTCCACACCAACGACATGTTATCACCAGACTGTGAGTGTGCGCGTAGTTGTGACGTAATTGCCTGTGCTGATAAAAGGATCGGCAGACGTGAGCCTGACCGGCCGGTCACCGATCTGCGCCAATCATACAAAAAATCGTCCGATTCCGATCACTAGCTGGTCAATCGGTGCATCTCTACAAAAAACCCTTTGCAATTTAGCGACCCCAATGTCTTGAGATCAGGTTCTCCAAGTTTGGTGGCAATGCAGTGGAAATCCTCAGAGGAATATATTAAATTCCACAGCATGCGTTTTTAAGACTTCCTGTAGGGCAGAGCACTGACTGTCTGTGCGCAAAGTTGTTCTGCTCAATCAGATATATATGTGTACCGAGTCTCATATAAATACATGCAAGTATATGTGAGCTATACATCAAGATTTCTGAAAATTTTCCAGGGGGCACTGCAGAGCCCCTGTACCACACCCGGGTCCCAGTCTCTGTGGCGTCCTGATGACCGCAGATTCCAATGTGTGTGCCGATTTTCAAGAGTTTTTGAGTATTCTAAAGCCACCCAAAAGCCCCAGATAGTTGAGGGGAAAAGAATTAATAATAATTATAATAATAATCCTTAATAATACCCTAATAACTTGTGGAAATGTGTTCGACAGCTTTTCACAGGACTAGCTAAACCAGCACTAACCAGCAAAAGAAAGTCATGTCAGTCTGCACTGATCTTTTCAGCAGGGTTGTAACTTGTCGAAAATGATCAGAGGGACTTTCTTTTCTTTTTGTTGTACCTGAGTGTGACTTTATTTTGCAGACTCTGCCAGAAAGAGCCTCAGTTCTTCATGAAGCGACTTGTGCCAGAAAATCTTTTGTGTGGAGAGCCTCATCGAAAGGCTTGAGGATTTTTGACAGTGTACAGAGTACTGCTTCAGACTCCTTTCCCGCTGTCTGTCTCCTCATTCGTAAGCACACACAAACAGTCCCACAGCAGATCTAATGGTGAGTGTTGTTCTAATGTAGTAGGAAACATATACTCACCATTTTGAGCTCAGATAGACACAAAGACAGCTCTCTCTTGCTTTGCCTTGCAAGTAAACTGTCCACTGTCAGGAAGCCAATCTGCAGGGCCTGGGAGAGCTACCCAAGAGAACAGAAGCTTATAGAAAGCTTAGTGTTTGTTCAGATCCTAAACCTACGTATTCAACTTAGGACAGTAACTCATTGAAGTCAGTATCACAAACGATACAGGATAATACCTCAAATTGAGAGGTGTATTGGTACTTTTCCTAGCGATCAGGCTTGTATTGTTTGCCACATGATGGAATGATTAATTCCCTTAGATCATCCAATTCTGCTCCTGGAGGACCAATGTCCTGCACAGTTTAGCTCCAACTTACCTCCTTAGAGGTTTCTGATCTGGAGACCTTGATTAACTTGTTCAGGTAAGTTTAGCAGAATTCTCCAGGATATTGGCCTTCCAGGAGTAGGATTGCATACCCATAAACCAACACTGAAGGTTCAGAGCCACAATTAGGAACAAGAATATCAAGGAGATTTGAGAGTGGACTTTTTTTTTGTCTTGGGTCAATAAGCAGACACACAGCAATATCAATGCTCTGGAACCTGCCTTCAACATTGTGGAATCATGCTGTTGAGTTTTGCACAGGCAATCCAGACTTACTTTCAAATTGGGTCTCTTGTTAGGTACAGATAAACTAGGTGGAAGCCTCAAATTACACAGTCCTACAGATAAGCAGGCCCATGTTCAACTACCCCAACCCTGTTCTTTCAGCAGAATTATATATTTACTCTTAGTACAGTTGACAGTTGACTTCTCCCAACATCACTCTCAGACATGAGCTCATTTCCCGACAAGAGCCATCAGGATTATTCCAACTGATGCATACACTTTCGTTATTTATAAGGCCTGCTGATTTCAACTTCTAGGGAACCATCTAGGTCTTATAAAAACAGACAGAATAGGTTCTTCCTTAGGACAGACAGTTGTGAATCTTATTGTAACTGCACTGGAAGTACTGTTTTATTTATAGGTTCTGGTACTGATGCCATTTCTAAACAAAATTCTAAAAGAATTGTGTGGACTATTCATTAGAGATCCAGACGTTTTTGAGGCTTTTGAGTTGTTGTGAGTTGAGTTGTCGAAAGGCCACATGTAGTATGGCATTTCTGTCTAATGGAATAAAGTCTTTATTCATCACCACACAAACAAGGCCAGAAGACTTATTTTTCAAGAAACTTGCAGTGTGCAATGTTGCCATTGAAGGCCACCCACTAGCAGGGACAGTTCTTCTGAAGCAATGTGGTTTATTTTGGAATCTCAAGGATGGCAGTGGTGAAAGCTCAAATATTGCCCTTTGCAATTCTGAATACGTCACTTATATATTTGCCAACCCAGATCTCTTCCAACTAGGCTAGAACATACAAATTCCACTGTTTTACTGCTTTGATTGCCTTTGGGCAGATCGAAACCCTTCCATTCTTAAATTCCTCTTGAATAATATAAATGATGTGTGAGAAATCCCATGGTCATGCTAATGTGTGTGAAATTTTTTTTCTAACTGATTTTTTTTTTTATTCAGAGCTAGAAACTTCATGTAAGAGTGATATGCTGTTTTGAATTCAATCGAAACACT
>JAUMHE010000037.1:1082626-1127774 GCA_032359235.1 Enteromius mattozi | reverse complement strand
AACTGATTTTTTTTTTTATTCAGAGCTAGAAACTTCATGTAAGAGTGATATGCTGTTTTGAATTCAATCGAAACACTTGACCCAGTTAATCCACCGGTTTCTCATTTTCCTCACCATGATGCCTTTTAGGCAAATAGAGTTTCATGTGCATAATAAAGGTCAATGCAAAAGATTCTTTCCATATAAGCAGAGTGCAGGATGAACCACACTATGGATGCATAATGGAACTAAGTACCCCACAATTTTGTTGTTCATAAATCTCCAGGATGCACTCTGTCTCTTTCTCTTTTTTTATCGTCTCATTTTATCATATTCTCTTATTAGCTGCAGCTCTTTAGTTGAGAAACGTATTGCTTTTGTACTGCTTGTGGCTGATACTAATAAACCTGAGCCTAATACAGGAATATGGCATTTGGTGGGAGTTGTTAATAAAGATGGAGAGAGAATGAATGTATAATCCTCACTTATCCAATGTGTTTTTTCCCAAATATGTTGATAATGAGGGACATGGAATGGAGGAAAGTAGATTTTGCAGGTTGTAACCCTTAAACTTTAAAATTTAAAGCTAAAGTGTGTAATTTTCATTGTTAAAAAATGTTTTCTCAAATGTCAGCTTAATATGAAAATACTTTTTTTTTTTTAATTTCTCTCAAAGTGTAATCACATTAGACATTAGTGCTATCAAAACATTGAACAAGCCAGACATAGCAACACTGGATCAACCAATATCATGAAATAGATGGACTGTTTGTCTGAATAGTGGAAAAGTGGAATAAATAATGACATTTTTCATTTCTGGGTGAACTGTCCATTTAAGATAAAGTAATCTTTTGTCTGACATATATACTGATTAAAAATTAACCCTTAATCAGTACAAAGATTACATTGTCTGAATCATTTGTGTCACTCTAAATGTTTTGAATGGGGAAACAAGCTAAGATCAGTGTTAGCCTGTAAAATGCTAACATAAGCTGACAGAGTTTTTGAATATTCTTTATTGGGCTGTTCAGTTTAATGACCGTCAGATTACATACTGTATCAGCTAGCGTTGTTTCATTTAGATAAGGATTGATTACATTCTTAGCAATCACTGTGTTTAGAGTTTTTCAGATGCCGGAATTACCCCTCACTATTTATTTTCTTAAGATAGCTAATGAAAGTAACCAACCAGATTAAGGTCTTAAATTCATTGAGGCGAGACCCATCGCATCGCGGCGAAACCCCATTAAATCAAGGTTATCAGAAAAGAGAGCAATATCAACACAAACAAACAGCCATGCAAATCCGTATGCAAATGTGTAATGTGACAAAATGGAAAACAATAGATTGCACTTTGCTTTATGCAAATAAGCGAGTCGCACAGCATTATGGGTGATGAGTAATAGAGATAATGATCTGAATAGGGTGATTTCTCGGGGTGCGGGAGTGCAAATGAACTTGGTGGGTTTTTTTCAAACTTGTGATAAAATCCGTTATGGGAAATCATTTGAGAAGCAAAGCACTTGTGGCAGGAGAGAAAGAGGTCATGTCGATAAAAAAAGAGAGAGGTGGAGGGTAGAAATATGCGTGTCTGTTATTGAACAGCTTTTGCTATCCAGTTTAGATTGAAATTCAAGGATAGTAAAACCTCCTAGTGGGGATTTTTCCATTAAAGATTCATGAGAAGACTAAATAATAGCTGTTTTCCAAAACTTAGTAGGTTGCCCATCTAGAAAGCGTCATAAAAGAAGGCTGTTTCAAAAGATAGGCAGGAAAAAATATGCTACCTTCTAAGATACCTTCCTCTGGCCAAATTCTAAGGCAGCACAGAAAAGGCAATCCCATAATACCTTTAGACAAGCTCTGTGAGTAGATGAAAAACATCCAAGATGGTGAGAAAGTCAAGAGAAACATTATTCTAAACAGTCCAATCCTAGTAAACCACTATTTTAGCTGATATTTGTGTTTGCGCTAAATTAGAGTTTAGTGTTGTTTTCTTTTCTTTGTGACATGCTAACAACATAGCTGCATTAGACATTTACAGTATGATATTCAGTGTCTGTACAACAGTATGTTGCCTTTGAAAGTTTTGCAACAAGGCTAATATCATAATATTTAAACAACCATGTAGGCATCTTGGAGTTAAAATTAAAAGTAGCTTACATTAAAAAGTATTAGATGGGATTCCCCTTAAAGGGTTACTCCACCTCAAAATGAACATTTTGTCATTAATACCCCCATGTCGTTCCAAACTCGTAAAAGCTTCTTTCCTCTTTTGGCACAAAATATAAGATATTTTGGATGAAAACAGGGAGGCTAGTGACTGTTCCATTGACTGCCAAACAATTGCCACTGTCAAGGTGCAGAAAAGGATGAAAGAGGTCGTCTGAAAGCTCCATCTGCCATCAGTGGTTCAACCGCCCTGTTGAAAAAAACAGCATATGCTGGTTAGGTATGTTTTGAATCTGGGATGCTGGTTTGAGCTGGTCATTTGCTGGTGCTAAGCTGGTCTAACTAGCTTAAAACCTAGTAATGGACCAGCATCCCAGCTTTAAAACATACCTAACCTGCATAAGCTGTTATTTTTGTTTTCTTTTGGTACAAAAAAGTATTCTCGTAGCTTCATACATAACAGTTGAACCACTGATGGCAGATGGAGCATTCAGACGGCGTCTTTCATACTTTTCTGCAACTTGGCTGTGGCAATTGTTTGGCATGGGACAGTCACTAGCCTCCTGGTTTTCATCCAGATTACCTTAAATTGTGTTCCGAAGATGAACGGCGCTTTTACAGATTTGGAATGAAATGTGTTTTGTGAAAGTGATTTATAACAAAATTTTCATTTTGGGGTGGAGAAACCCTTTAAGGATATGCAAAAGGTCGTGGATGTGTGTGTGATGTACTTTATTTTTCATGTGTGGTCCTTAAACATAAATGTCTGAAGCAGCTGCCATCAGCTTTTAATTGACAGCATCTTGGCATGCAATTATAGCTGAGTAGCGGCTTGTTGCTCACTTTGAGCTTGTACTGATTCTTTGTCTGGGCCACACAGTCATGAGGCCCTCCAAAGCTGCTACGCATATTCCCCCCATGATCCCAACATGCTATGTTTATCATGTCTATCATGGAGATCAGTTTTACTTCCTCTGGAATGTAGATAGGACTTATCCTGGAGACAATTTTTTACTTTAGTTCCAAGCCGTGACTATACTAAGAAAGTTTGCTGTCAGTTTGTCAAACTGAACTGATTTTTTGCTTATTTTTGAAAGAGATCAGACAGAATCGCTGCATCTCAAGGTACTTCACTGAGCAGATGCCTGCGAGCTCCACCAACTCACCAGTCAACTCATCTTAGTAGCTCCACATTAATGCGTCACCATGAGCAATAAAACTGTTTTATCCATTCTACAGGTTCTCAGCGCCAATGTGTTTTACCTGAATGACTATGTATGTTTGTCTTTTTGTCTCTGGTTCAGTAAATACTCCTTCACACCTTCCCGTTCAAGGTTTGGGTGCAAACCAGAGACAGCAGGCGAACGTCGTACTCACAAATTCATATCGTGACTGACATATGGCACCATAAAAGGGAGAATGGTATTTTAGCTTTGCCAAATGTGGGATGTATAAAACGCTGTAACAGGTTGTGGGTGTGCAAATCCTGTCAGAGCGGAAAATAGACTAAACTTGATTCCAGATACTGTAAAGGTCCATTACCTGAAAAGCTTCTACTCAATCCTACAGAAAGGATATTACGTATTAGCATTGCCAAGGATGCTCTTTCTACACCCCCCAAATCTTAACCGTTTCTTGCTCTTTTACTCTTTTTGCTTGGTGTTTATTTCAAAAGAGCAACCAAATATCCTCTGCTACTGCAGTGAGGAAGTCTGCATGTTGACCTTTTATTGATTTTTCCTCACCAGTTCTTCGTCAGTGCTTCCTATGAACACACACTATGCCACTGTAGCTAAACTAAAAACATGTACTGTACAAGTCAACAAAAGACCTAAAGTTTGTGGAAATACCATGTTACTCCCTACATTCCTGAAAGTGATACAACCCACCCTTAGACACTCTATCCCAGATGATGTATGAATGGGCATGACACTTGACAATGCATGTCTCCTGGGTGAAGAACAGATAATAAAGGATGTCTAGTGGAATAGAGTAATAACAAGAGAGAGACACCTTGACATCCATAGCTGCTGCAAACTACATGATACCCGGCACGTACAGTAAACATCTCAAAGTCATCACGATGAAGGTCATATGACAGTTGTTTTGTTATGATGAATGTGTTGAAAAACTCAAAAGCATCTAAGACCTTCCATGTCATCTCTTCAATCAAATCTCCTCGAATCAAACGTCAGAAGAAGAGTGAAGTCAAGTAAGAACTACGCAAATCATTTTTAGGTAAACAAAGCTTTAAATCATACCTTTCTGCTTGTAATTCATCTGCAAGGTTAAACAACAGGGACTTGACCCTTCTTTAAAGACTGTATTTGCTCCTGAAGTTTTGGTGAAGTGATGGTAGCACTCATGCTCATGTCCTTTGATGAAACATCAATGGGGGTGATTTACTTTCTAAAGATTGATGTTCAGTGACAGCATGTTTGTTTAGAGTGATACTGTCTACTTCCCTGTGGCTACAGCCTGTTGAACACTTCACTGTGAGTCATCGTCGACTGCACCGCCTGCTCTTATTACTGCGATACTGTAATTAGGCTCATATACAATCTCATTGGCATTGAGAAAACGCACTTACATTTGCTAACGTCAAGATTTGATGGGTAGTGGGCGTTTTTGACGCACTAGCTGGCGTTAAAGTAATGCTTGGTCTTCCATAAGTTTGCGTGAAGGGGTCAGACGTGGAGGCAGGTGTGTAGGAGACATAAAAGACATGGTAAAGCTTAGATGGGAAGGTTGTTTGCCTTCAAGCACGGATGCAGGTATGATCTGAAAATATAACAACTATGAACTTTGCTTAGCATGAATGAAAACTTTTCCCAAGTAGCTTTTAGCTATAGTGAGACTACTGCATCAGTCTATGGCCTGCAACCTACAGATATTGTTTTTACTCCCTTCAAGCCTTAAAGGGATAGTACTCCCATATATGATAATTCTGCAAGTTAGTTGTGCACCATTTTTTATCTTCTCAATGAATCCTAGTTATGTAAGATCTCTGTGGCCTTGGATGCTCATATCGTCCACATGAGAAAAAAAATACAGCTAATTATCTTGATGAAACCTCAATAATGTTTCTATCATCAAACTAAGTGGGATAATTGTCCTTGTGAGATAAAAAATATTGAAATGTATCACTCTGCTGCAAGATATTTGCAAAATAATTAGGCTTGTAAAAACACAGGTATTGAACTGCACAGCAGTTGGTGTAAAAATTCATCCGTGACAACTGATACTGTGAAAAGAGAGAAAGATGGAGAGGTTGTTGTGACACAAACAGTCATAACAAAAGGAGAGAGCTTGTCCTCTGAGATGTTAACTTGATGTTTGGGTCTTTCCTCGAGGGGTTCTGAGACAGACAGAGGAACTGGACTGGGAAATTAAGAATAAACAGACAAGTGCGACAAGTCGGAGTGCAGAAAGTGAGTGAGAGAGATCGACAATAACAGAGGGTAAATAGCAAGTATGGGTGATTGCCACTGACAGGACTGTAGAGGTAAATATGAAGCCTTCTGCTAGTCAACACAGTCACAAATCTGAGCACAGTTTCAGATATTAAGATGTCAGTGAAGCTCTACAGAAGACATATTTGAGATTACAAGGGTCTTATTCTTGGGCGGAACACATGAGAAGCATTAGACTCCATTTGTTCTGCATTTAATGTCACTGCATTCTAGGAGAACACTTGAGATGGTAGAGATAGTTTTTGTTCTTGTTTGTGAGTTTGTTACTCATTTCCTGTTTGTCGTAGACTTATGTTTCCTTCTAAATCCCATCCGTTGCTCGTTCTCCATGTGGTCACGGCTCTCTGCTCCACATTGATTGCCGCCACACTGGATCGAAACATCATTTTCATCTTTGCTCAGCTTGCTCACATTCACTTCCACCCTGCTTGGCTTGTTTTCATCTGCTGTTAAATAATCACAACTGACCCCTGCCATATAGTGGTATGTTCTTTCACATATCTATATGTAAAGAGCTCTGATAAATCCTTTCAGTAAGATGTCAAAAAATAAATTAGTTGAGGTCACTTTAGAATAACACTTGTGTCGAACAGAAAAGGAAACCGCTCATCCACAAACTGATGCTGATTATACTGTACTTCTTTACTTAATTTACATCTTACATTCTGTTTTATCTGACTTTTTGATTTCCTTTCATATCTGTCTGCCTTATTCAAATTACATCACACATCATCTTCAGTTTCTGTTTCCTGTCTTTTTCTCACTTTCCTCTAATAATAGTTTCTTCTTCATCTCTTTCTGCTTCTACCTGACACATTGGTTGATGAAAGAGGATGTGACGTGAAGTACATACAGTATGTGTAGAGTTGTGTATGTGTAGAGTTCTTTTAGGTTTTGTTAACCGGTAGAGATTTTGGAGTATCATCTCTATCACAGTTACATGCTTATGTGACATCGCTGTGCTACGTGGTCACGGAAATGTATCATTTGCACACATTTTTAAGCATTGCGGATTAAAAAAACAAGCGATTTTAAGTCGTTGAAGCACAATCAGCAGTGGAAGAAAACTCATTTTAAAATATGTGTGCTGTCTTAGAGACTTTCTTAATGCTATCAGAAAGATGTATGCATGTAAAAACGGTGTGCATCTTTATAGGCCTTGTACGGTTAAATACACATACTTGTAAATGCCTGTCTTTGCAAATATCCTCATAAATACAGTAATTTCACATGCGTAACAGTAAATTGTATCCAGGCAGCTCTTAAGATGACATTAGTCTAATATTCAGGCTGTACTTCATTTGTTAATCAAACAACAAAAGAGGGAAAATCTCTCACTGCATAAATCTTGAATAAAACTTGAATAAATCACTTTCAGAACTTAATTAGAAGAAATGTATGTTTAATCTACTCAGTGAAGTATATACAGTATTTTTATACATTACTTGAGTAGTACTATAGTAGTACTTTAGTTTAAAATAGTTAAATTTTCTGACCTCAATTACATTTTAATTGGTATTGTGGTGAGGTAAAGTTAAACAGTCCTGTCTATTTTGTCCCTTTCTGTGGGACTGTCCCTGTTAGAGGCAGGCAGTATAGGATATAGTGTAAATGCATTTCCAATTTGTTGATATGAACAGGCCAGTTTCGCCACAGTGCATTTAATCTAGCTCTTTGCATTTTTCCATTTGTATATGTTACAGCTACTCATCAAGTATTCATTCAGATGAAAGCATCTCTCATTCTCATCTGCCGTCTAAATTTCAAATGTTTTATGTTTACTGCCAGACGTGATTGTGTGTGCTTTTGTACTCTGTAAAAATCACAGCTTTTATGCTAAGGATAAAAAAGAAAAAAGAAAAAGAAAAAAAAAAAACAGTTTTGATGGTCTTATGCTGTTGACAAATCTTCAAGCCGTAGAATTAAGTGTGCCTGCATGTGCATGATAACAAATCGGGATCGCTTGGAATATTGCATGCAGTCTGTTTGTTGAAATTTAATCAAAATCTTATTTTTCTTTTTTCCTCCATTTTTCCCCAGTGGACTTTGACAAGAAGATTTGGCTGTTTTGAAGGCAGGGTCTTCCCTGGTTGGTGGCGAAGATCTAAGCAAACAAAGCTGTTACTGTGGCATAACTGACCTTTGGATCTGAAAAGTTCTACTGAAACAAAAAGACTCCAGAACCATCCAAAATATTCTGTATACAGAGAGGAGTTCAAATTAAACCTTTAATGCTGATTTATTAAAGTGAAAAGGTAAGAATATTTCAAAAACTACAAACTTCTTGTGACCTGAAAGTAAATAGATCCTATTGCTCCTAAACACCAGAACTAATAATAATAGTGCTAAAAATTGTGATGTTCCCGTGTGTAGCACCTACAGCTCTGCATATTGTTCTGAATGTAATTGCAAATACACTATATGCAAGTGAATAGCTTTGTATTACACCATGCTTGCTTTTATTTATTTTATTTTATTTGTATTTGAATGGTTTGGCAGTTATTAATGATATTAATGAAAGTGCGCTGTTTCTTAATCCTAGTTTTCTATCTGGCCTTGATGTAAAATGTTAGGGAAAATAATCCAATACTATGTGAATGTTTTGCAAATAACAAGTTTTCGGGAGGAAGCGCTGGATGATTAATCTCAGCTGGCCCGCATTACCTAATCTATCCCCTCGTTTATCCGACCCAATTACTAAGTATTAATAAACCCATTTCCTTCACTTCCGCATCTCGTCTTTTGCGCATCCCTCCTCCACCCCTTCTCCTCCAGTCATCCTGCTCGCGCCTTCCTCAGATGGGGAACGAGCCGGACGCCGAGCTCCTGCCCTCGCTAGGGTTCAAACCACTAGGGCTTGGAGTCTAACGTTCCCCCGGCTCGCCCCCCAGACAGCACGCCAAATTTGCTTTATATGATTATTAAGGAAGCGCGAACTCGTGAAATAACTGTACTTCATGAAAATTATTAAATGTATGTAAATACATTTCACCAATCTGATGAGTAGAACCTGGAATTATAATGAATTCAACAGTGTTTCTGATTCAGTGACTTAAGCACATGTGTACTCTTTTGATCAATAATGTCTAATTAATCAAAAAGTGAATTTAATTTTGGATACTTTTAGTAGAGTGTTCCACCTGTGTCATGTTCAAAAGCCTTAAAAAAAAAAAAAGTTATACAAATCATTAATTCTCGATTCCCAGTCCTACTGATAAATGCACACAGCTGTGCCAGCATAAAATATTTTTTATCCAGAATGTAATTGTCCCAGCCAAAGGTGCAATTTGCTTGGATAGGAGTTCCGCATATTGCCTCATATCTCTCTTTGTCATTATCTCTCTAATTGGCAGGCAGTCATGTGATAACTTTTTGTCTGATGCTCAACGCTAACAGATACACACTTACTCGGAAATCACCAGACAGTCCCTGCTGTTCTCCTGCTTTGATTTCTCTTCTGACTCTGAGGTCCAACCTAAGAAGTCTGGCAGACAATGAGGGAAAGTTACTGTACTTGAGTCTGTGTGTGTTGATGCCGAGTGTGTTCGGCACACTGTAGTAAAGTAGTGTTACAATGAACCGTTCTCCTTTAATAAAGAGAGAAATGTGGTAAAAAAAATTCAGCAATATAACGTCCAATAAAAAATGCTGTGTTTCTTGTTCCAGTGACAGCCTGCACAATGGCAATAGAAACTACAGTTAAAGCAAGAGCAAAAAACCTAATATACCTCATATATCCACATAATAAGTAATGTAGGGATTAACCTATGCCGTCATGGCTGCAATAATGGCTCGTATCTGTGTAAGGCGGAGGTAAACATTTCACATGAGCGAGAACTCAAAATTAGTTCATTTTCTGCTGTGTGTTAAAGTGCCTTTTCACATTTGTCTTGATTCACTGTGGTTCCAGAAGGCAGGATTTATTTGCTTGCTTGTCTTTAGCTCCAGTCGCTTCAAGGGATTTTCTTTTGTTTGACAGAGTTTGTAGCTTCTCTTGAGGGTTGAGAAGCAAGGGGACAGTCATTGTAGGGCGGCCGTCAGTCAGTCCACGTTTCAATAACTTGGATCATGCATGCTGAAAATATATTCACGTAGTCCTTCAGGAATGAGCCAAGAGATTTAGACACTTACTTCAGGGACTGCAGAATAAGAAGCGGACTGAAAACGAAAGGGTTGTTGGTTACTTGCATCTTTGCGAGGGTCGATCAGTGATCGATCACCATTGTGTCTTGCACCAAAGTGTGCTACAGACACAGCTTCGATAGATTGTTGAACAACCCTTGCAAGGAAGGTGCAACCTTTTAGTTACCAGCCCAGATTTAATCTGAGTTTGTCCTGACACAATCTGGTTCACATTCAGTTTGTTCCAATCAAGAATAGCCAAAAGGAGATGGCCTCACTGACATGTGAAGCTACTGAGCTCAAAAACCTGGTGAGCCTTGGCGGTAATTAGTTCTTTCTCTAAAAGGACTTGTTGAATCAACCTGGTACCTTGCAAACATGACTTGGTTTCAAAGCTGCCTGACAGAAAAACCTGTGTGCCTTCGATCACAAAAGTTTCAGAAATCCAGCAAATCAGATTAGATCTTGTCAGATCAAGAAAGTCTAATCTAGTGTTGTTTACAGTATGCATATTCTGTGATCCTTCCATGTGAAACTGAGACTAACCACAAGGTTACACCATCCTAATATGAAATGCTTGTTGGGCAGTTTTAAGTACCCCTATCTCTCAGTAAGCATCTCAAAGGGCCAAGCAAGGTCTAGCAGGTAACAATTTGGCGTCGTACACTCAACTGTAATGATCTGCTGACAGAGACTCTTAGAGATTTTATCCATTAGAACTTTTGGAAAGCACTGTAACTCAGTGTATGAGTGTCTTTTCTTCACTGTGTATCGTCTCCATCCCCTACCGTACACCAGTGCTCCTGTCAAATCTACTTGTCGGCACCCCAGATTGCCTTGGTGACATGTTGCCTCTTGTGCAATGAGGTGCTACTGAGTGTGTGTTGCTCCGTGAGAGAGACTGCTTGGCAAGTCGAGTGTATGTGTGTGGCTCTGATGGAAACAGCTGATACATGCTAGTTTAATTTTTTCGGCAGCTCCACCGAAGATAAGGGGCTTTCGGACAGACTGTTTGGGACTTTGTGTGTATGCTGGGTTATCCAAGATTAATTCAGGCTTGTGTAGGATTGGGTTAGCGGCCAAATCCTTTCTTCTCTCTACTTCTATCCTGACTCCTTAGGCTCACGGGGGCATTTGTTACCTGGATGTTTTACAGAGGGCTTTTTTCGATAGAGACCAATTTGACTAGCAAGACTAGACCAGTTCTTCAAACCGAAACTCCTTCGAGATTTGTAAATGAGAACAGCGGGTTACTTCTTGCTTTGTTGTTTGTTCATTTGTTTGTTTTGTATGAAACAGCCAAGCCCGATGGAGTGGAACCCTGCCAGTCCCGGTGGAATGTTTCCATTGACTGCTCAATCACTGGCTAAGACACCTGTCTGGGGACCAATGAGAGGGAGTTACCGGGCAGAGCTCCACCCAGGGCCATTAGGATTCCATGCTAAGCTATTGCATCTCTCTCTAGTCAATGGTTAGCCAGCATAAGTTGCCAGGTGCTAGTTCCCCTCTCCAGAAAATCAGTCAGGCATGTAGGCAACCCTATTGTATGCCAGCCTCTCCAATAAACCTCCATCTTACATCCCCCCCCCCCCCCCCCCTTAACCTTGCTTGTTAAGCCAAATGCCTGCACTTCCTTTAGTAGGGTCTTCACCTTCTTGTACAGCACCAGAGTTGCTATAACTGCTCGACGTTAGGGTGTGAGGGAAAAGGCTGGTGCCAGATCAGTATAAATTGGCATCCTCTGTGGTTTCCAGGGATGGGGAAATCTTTTCTGGCTTCTCCACCCCAGTGGCTCATCTGCATTAGCGTCGTCTTAATCTTATTAGCTTCTTGTTATTGAATCCTGCAGGATTTTTGCCTGCTGCTACGTGATGCTGCATATTATACAGTCCTTCCTCCACTGAGCCACGGGATATAGAGGGGGAGCAAAGAGATGAGGAGACAGGAAGCAGAAAGGATGGAAAATTTGACCGGCCTTCCACTTAAGTACACATTCTATGTGATATATCCTTACCTGTCATGTGCTCGAGCAAATCGCTCACTGCGTTAACGTTTGCGTGTTTCCTGGCTCAGTGTTGCATATCTTTTCTTTTTTTTCCTCGCTTCAATTGAAGGCTTTCTTAAATCATTGCTTTCTCAGGGGAAACGCATCAGTCTCTTTCCCCCTCTCTCTCCCATCAAAAGAGAGTAGGCCAGTGGTTCACAACCTTTTTCCTCATACATTTAATTGCCTCCACATTGAAAATAGCACTTTTTATTCACAGCTAGCTTAGATATAATGCACTTTTGAAACCATGGTAAATGCATTTGAATTGCACACAGTTACATTGCCTCTAGTTTTGTTATTATTGACGGATAAACTGACCTGCTTTTTCATCTTTACAAGGAACTCTGTGTGTGTGTGAGTTTAACGATTGCTATTTTTGCCTTGCATCTGTCATGTCTCTTACAACCAGTTCACTGAATGCAAAGAACTTTATTTTTGATTAAAGCTGATTTGTTCCAAATTTATACGTTTTATAATTAATTCCCGTTCACAGAGGATGTCTTACACGCAGACAATTAAATAATAAAACAGTCGTGTCTTGCGTGAACAGGGCTTCAAAAATAGCACGGTTTTGTAAACCAGCAATGCAGAACACGGATAAAAATCAATCCAGTTCATTCTGTGGCAGCTGTGGGGTAGAATACATTTCAGACATCTGTGGCTTACACGTGACTGTTGTCCTGCTGCTCTCAGTAATTCTTTTTGGTTGGAGCGAATCAACTCAAAGTGATTAATGACCAGATGAGGCTGAGCTGAAGATGCCACTCGACCTCTTGAATTCTGCTTGACTTTGTAAACAGTCGCTGTAAATTACAGCTGTGCTTTTGATGACCACAAGCAGGGACCACATTACCCACCACTCTGATTCCTGCACTGTCACTTTTATTTAAGGGGAATTGCTGAATTGAAGACTGATGTGGGGTCAGTTGCTCCTCTACCCCACTGTGAAGATCTTTAGTAATTGCATAAACTCGTCTCAGAACAGCATGTTGTATTCCACAAATTAAGTTTTACACAAAACCTTTAAGTGTAGGCTATAGGAAAGGATTTTCAGTTTTTAGTAATTACATCGTCATATGAATATATGCTATATATGTCATGCAGAACTTATATGGTTTATGGATCTTTTTCTATCCATTTTGCAATTTACACTGTAAATGTCACTGGGTAGAAAGAACAGCTTGGACATTCTGCACAGTATCTCCTTTCATGTTTTACGGATTTGAAAACAGGACTGTTGTAGTTTATATATATATATATATATATATATATATATATATATATATGTATACATATATATATGTCCTTTGAGTTTGCTCAAGGTTACTTAAATTTTACTTCAGTTTTAGTATTTTATAGTCACATTTAATGCGCTAAGTGGTATAGGTAAAGTTTTAATTTCTTATTTATTTTTGCTATATATATATATATATATGTATATATGTATATATACTTATTAAAATATATTTTCTCTATATAATTTAGTGTTAGTTTATAGGCTCTATTTATTTCTTTGTTTACGGCTTCCAAAGTTGATTTGACTTATTTATTTATTTTTTATTTTTTTGTTTTGTTTTGTTTTTTAGCATAACTTATTGTTACTTTTGAAGATTTCACTTGACCAAGTGGTATAGGTAAGGTTTTAATTTTAATTTTTAATTTTTTATATATATATATATATATATATATATATTTTTTTTTTTTTTTTCTTTTTTTTCTTCTTTCTTTTTTTTTTCTGTAATTTATTTTTAGTTTATAGACTATTTATTTATTTTGTTTGTTTATGGCTTCTAAAGTTAATGTGCCAAATTATTTAATTTTTATATTTTATATTTTTATATTTACATTTTTAATTTAAATATTTAATTAATTATTTAATCTAGCACAGTGGTACTTATTTTGAGTTAGTTTTGAAGTTAATAAAATGTATTTTACTTTTCCATTTAGTTTCCCCTTTTCTCAGTTGTATTTGAATTTCAGGTAATGGTGGTGTTCTCATTTATTTTTCATTAAGGACAATAGCACTGATTAGTACAGTAATAACATAATGAGTAAATAGTGATGAACTAACCCTTTACCCATTAGTAGGACATAACAATCATCCAATCACCAGCCAGTCATCGGATTTTAGGGGGTTGAGTTAGGGTGAAAGGTAGGAAAAGTAATGTTCCAGGAACAATAATGGATGTTTTTCTCGGAACATGTGTAAATCACATTGCGCTGAGGAAATCACGTCATCCTGGACTGTATTAGTATCACTCTATAGTTGGCTTTCTCTCGCTTCTGCTAGTCACGACTGGCACGCTCGCAAGTGTGACTGGCACCCCCCACAAAGTCCTGGTCATATTTTTCTCAGTATGTGTTTGTGTCTGTTTTTGTCTCTGACTAAGAAAGACTGTGAAAATATTACAGAACAGAGAGATGATGCTCTCAAAAAAACAGGCACAATAAAGAGGCCGGAACAGGAGGAGATAATGATCACAATGGCGGCACATCAAAATCATAATGAGACAGGCGGCACTGCACGTTTCTGACAAGCTTCATGCAATAATGCAGCTGTGGAGCGGCACATTTTTTCTTGCGGTGGGGGGTTAAGGGGGCTATTTTCAAGCCGGTTTGCTCAGTCGATGGGTGGTCCTGGTTTTGACAACACTGATTTTGTTCTCATCAGCACTGCTGGAATTACAAAAGAACGCAAAAAAAGAAAAAAGAATTTATGAGAAAGAAACATTACAGGAGTGAATGGGAGCGAACGGCGGGGGAGTAAAAGAATGAGTCAGGTGGATGAAAGGTAGTTGAATGGGAGAGGAAATGAGAGAGGAAAAGGATGATAAAGAGCGAGAGGGCAGGTGATTAAAATGAAAAGATGGCGGTGAGGAGAAAGGAACATGGACTGGAGCCATAAAAGCAGTTGAATTGGGAAGAAATAGTCAGAGAAAGGCTGTTTCTTGATTCCAAGAATGGAAAGAGCAGACTGGCATTCTTGTTGAGGTCAGTCGTGCCAGGATAGCTTGAAAGAACGAACTCTGAAGGACGTGAGGACTCGGAGCGCTGCTTTGTGAGAATTGAGATGTGCTGTGATCTTGTTGCTTGCGTTATAAGGAGAGAGACAGTAAATAACACATGACATCACAGCCAAATGTTTGCAGTGAGCTTAATTTAAGAATAACAGTCGTCATATCCCCACCACAATACAAAAGCAAACATGATAAAATTTTGCTACAAGACTGTAGTTTGCAGGTTATAACTTGTTAGCATAACATCTGAGCCCTTGGCTAGTAATGGAGATGTTTTCTCTCACTTACACATGGAAAGTTTGTTAGAAGCACTAGATCATACGAGATCCGATGATCAAAAGATTTCGTCTGAAATGTGTGAGTTTCTGATATTCATCTGCTCACATAATGATTGTTTAAAATATAGTTATTGTGACTTCTTCTACAAGATCAGAGAATGTGTACAAGAGCGAGCGAGTGACTGTACAGATACTGTATGCATTTAATTATTAACAGTTGGTGTTGTGTGGCCGCATCGTCTCGATTATATGTTATACGTTTCTTCCGGCTTTCATCAGTTGGTCATTTCAGGGCGGTGAGATTGCACGCTGATTTCTCATCATTAGTTCCCTTACGGCCCTAACCTCCTCTCTCCGCTCAACTTCTCATCTACAGTGAAGAAAAAAACAACAAATTTTTTTTTCCCTCCTCCTCAGGCCTGAGGTGAAGATATGACATCAAATCCTGAGCATCTACAGTAACTGAATTTTAAAAGCATTTTGATGCTTGAAGAAAAAGTATTATTTGATTTTGCTGTTCCAAATAAATAATTTTTGTGCAAGCTTGTTTTTCCCCCTGCATCACAAAGTTCAATAGCGCTCTATATTTATGTTTTATTCATGAGAATTGTGACCTAGCTTGTAATAAACTACAGGGGATTAGGACTAAAGGTGAGGTCGTATCTATCTCTCTGTTTGTTTTTGTTCACTTTTTCGATATGCTATCTTAACTGAAACATGAAATTCTGAAAACAACTGTCAGGACATTATGAATTTGGAATAATCAAATTTCATGGCAGCTAGAGATAATTATAATAGATGTTTACCAATATGTACACTTTCATATGATTATATTTAATATAATATAGTTGTTTTGCTGGCTAAATGGTCAGTATTAGTAGTAGTAATAATAATAATTATTATTATTATTTTTATTGTTGTAGTTTATAAAAAAAAGGAAAATAAATGTTAATTGAACCTGCACAATGTTTATCATACAAAAAAATATATAATAAAAATCTAATTGGATCTGTCTTAAAAACGCAGTGTAAATTTCTACCTTATTTCTAAAACTAAATGATGGTGTGCTGTATACCTAAACATTTATTTTTTTTGACACGTATCGTCACCTTTTCACCATCTTTCCTTGTTGTCACGTGTGTAAATAATGTACATCACACAGTAAATAATGCAAAATCTCTACATACCATTGCACAGTATTTTCATGTCACTCGTCCTCAAAGGAGTGTTGACCCATTTGTCGTTTTGAAATGCACCCGTCACCTCTTTGGCCAAGCCGTCAATAACACTGAGCGTGTTTGCTTCTTAACTAGAGCGACCGATCGTTATGTTGAATAATTAGCATGCATATCCACTTCTCTCCTCTCTCCACGGGGAGAGGAAGAAAAGGTGAAAGGTAGGGAGGAAGGCGTTAATTGATATACGTTCCGCTTCCTTACGACTTACTTTTATAGGTTATCCCCGAACAAACGGCTAATTTAACATTCACAATGAGGGAGGAGTGACCCAACCAACCAATTAAAGCCTCTCCGAATGAATAGAGACCTTGGGTACTGGGAGGGATATGGCATATGGACCTGGTCCTGAAGCATCTTGTCTTGAGTGAAAAGCTCCCGGAGGAGGCTTTTTATGAAAAAGGTCACACGTAATAGGCTGTGTCGTGAGAACCGAGTGTGTGTGTGTGTATCTTGGCGTTCAGCTGTGTACGTGAGTACCTCTGTTGTAAAGTGTGATGGTAGATGATCTTCTGCACCCAGAAAGAAAAGTCTGTTGTTGTCATCCTCACTCAGTAATGGACACCGGTGGGATCGGCAGACACGAACAAACTGGCAAGGAAGGAAAGATGTAAGAGAGGGATGAGAGACTAAATTTAAAGGACATGTTTTTGTCACTCGATTGACACTCAAAATGTCTAAAATGAATTGATGTTCAGATAAAAAAGGGAATGGGGGAGATAGAGATATAGACGTATAGAGTTCAGCAAGGTCCTTGGTAATTACCACCTAGCTCTAGAGCTGTACCCATGGGCCCGGTCCTCCAAAAGCTATCCCAGTGTGCTCTTCTGCTCTCTTTCTTCATTAATGCAGACGGACAGGCAGCGAGCCAGAAGAATGGGGTATTTCACAAAAGTCAATGAGGTCTAAATGCTTCAATTTCCTTCTTAGGAAAAAATGTTTAGCTTTATTCAGTGTTGGAGAAACTACTTTAAAACTGTAGCTTTTCAAGCTGTGCTAAGTTACAGTCAAGCTAAAACAGTTGGCTACAGTAACTATACTACGCTACGCTACGCCTCAGTTTGTGGCAGCTTACTAAAAACGGATGTACAATCTTGGGTCAATAGTAACTAACACCAAACAGCATCATTTCCAAAAGTTTTGTTTTATATTTGTAGCCATTTATTGCATTATTTAGAAGACATTTTAGGAGAGTGCGTTTACCTCAGATTGTTTGGCTAATGTTGTTAGCGCAATGTGTTGTGACATTTTGCTCAATATTAGCTAACACCAAACAGCATAAACTTTTGATATTGACATTTCTTGTCCGTTTCCACTAAAAACAAACCATTGTTATAGTCATTTATTACATTTTAGGAGACGTTTAAGGAGAGTTTGTTTGATTATTACCTGAGGTAGTTTGGATAATGTTGTTAGCCCAAAACTTTGTGAAAGAAAACTAACACTATACAGATGGCATTGACTTTAAAACCAGCAGTTACTAAAGCCATTTATTGCAATTTTAGGAGAGTGTGTTTGATTATTACCTTAGGTTTTTTGGCTATGCTGCTATCGCAGTATATGCTATGATAACTACAGTATAGCACTTTGTCATGCTAATCTACTACTACTAGCCTGTTACCACTAAATCTCATTAGTTTTGAAAAACGTTCAGCAATGCTACTGAAGACTAAGTTTGTAGCATCTCTTCTACTGTCTACTTCGCTCTTATCCTGTGTAATCTTAGCATGTTTTACAGAGTTTGTTTACATATATCTATTCAGCAGTGTTAGCATAAATGATTGTTCATTAATGTGTAGAAAGAAGATAAGATTGGACCATTTCTCCATTTTTATAGATCCTGCTGAAAAAAAAAAACAGCATTTGCTGGTTAGGTATGTTTTGATGCTGAGATGCTCGTTTAAGCTGGTCCTTTGCTGGTTTATGCTGGTTTAAACTGGTCGTTTTGCTGGTTTAAGCTGGTTTATGCTGGTCCTTTGCTGGTTTATGCTGGTTCTTTGCTGGTTTATGCTGGTCCTTTGCTGGTTTATGCTGGTTCTTTGCTGGTTTATGCTGGTCCTTTGTTGGTTTATGCTGGTCCTTTGCCAGCACGTGACCAGCATAAACCAGCAAAAAAGACCATCTTAAACCAGCAAAGGACCAGCTTAAACCAGCATCCCAGCATCAAAACATACCTAACCAGCATATGCTGTTTTTTTCAGCAGGGCTACTTGTGGTGAAATAGGATAGGTTGAAAAATCACCTCAAGATTGCTTTAGTGTGGACAAAAGTATTGCTATTTTTTGTTAAGGACGGCTGAGTAATAACAAAAAAAAGTATTTTCAGGACTGCGGCTCCCCATTTGTGGTCTGATTCATTCTTTGTTCCTGTTTGAGCTGAATCACAGCGATTAGCTCAGGGTGACTCGGTCATGGATGAAGAGCATTTAACACGATGAGGAGACTGCTAGCTGTTGTAGCCGTTTTGAAACCTTGCCACTGGCTTTTTGCAGAATACTTTGTTCTTGTAATCGAGCGTATTCAGATTATCCTAGAAAATGTGTTTGCGAGCCGGTTATTCTACTTATAATAAGCTTTGAAAACCTTTTAATTAGAATAGCTTTTCAGTTTGTGACCACAAACTTACACTAGCATATTTTGCATTGCTAACATCAACTTAATGATACTTGTTTAAGCTGGTTTTCTTGATGTTTTGATCACTACAGCATTACCAAGTCACAGTATCTAGTTGTCAGGCATGTCTTTGGTTGTTTCTTGTGCAGGTGATTGTCTCAGGTTAGACGTGGGCAATGGGGTCAGGTGATGTTCTGAAACACCTCCTTCATCTGTGCTCAGTATAGTGTGTGTGTGTGTGTGACAATTGATATGGCTGGGACCAATTACTTGTCTTGTGGCTAAACCTGGACCATGCCTGATTACCTCCTAATCTCATACACACACATCTGCATTGAGACACCTAAGATAAGCACACACACACATATACACACACCTTCTTCCCTGTCTGTGGTAATTTTCTTCTTCTCTATCTTTCTCACACTGTTCTAAATCCTCTGGAATAAATGTAATGAGGGGCTTTAGGTTATTTTTTAAGGAGATTGAGAAACAAAGCTGCTATGAGGCTAATCTTTGTTATGTGTGAGGGTTTACTTAAGATACAGTTTGGGGACAAATTGTTAAACCTGACTGAAAAAAAGATTCTGTATAACAGACATGCAATTAAACGTTTATATAGTTTCTTCATCAGGGAAGATTTGGAGAAACTTAGCATTACATCACTTGCTCACCAATCAGAATGAGAGTCCAAACAGATGATAAAAAAAATCACAGTACTCCACAAGACTCCAGTACATTAAGTGAAGTTCGTAAGAAACGAAATCTATAATTTAGATTTTTTTGTAACATTAAACTTCTGGCTATAATGCGAGTCTCCTATCAATAATATTGTTTTCTTCAGTGAAAAGTTGTCTCACCTACTGTATATCAGGAGAGAAATGTGCACAGATCATGTACATTTTATGAGAGAAAACAGTCTAAAATTGTTCTAAACAAATACATTTGTGGATTTTGATGGATTTCTTTTTTTCTACTGGAAAAAGCTTTATTATGGACTCGTATTTTAGTTGAAAGCATCAGTTTGAAGTTAAAATACATCTAATAATATATTTGTTTCTTACAAATATGCACCATTTTTGCTTCACAGTTAATGGAAATGAATGGATTGGAGTGGTGTGGAATACTTGTGGATTATTGTAACGTTTTTATTAGCAGTTTGGATTCTGACAGCACCCATTCACTGCACTACATCCATTGGTGAGCAAGTGATGTAACACTAAATTTCTGCAAGTCTGATGTTCTAATGAAGAAACAAACTCATTAATATCTTGGATGGCCTGCAGGTGAGTAAATTTTCTGCAATTTTTTATATCTAGGTGAAATATCTCTTCCTCCTCAGATGGTTCTCCTAAAGAAAAAGAAAGTATATCTCCATAATAATGTGCTCTGATCGGATAAACAATGTTGATATAAATATCATTAGTTTTATAGCTCTGTACATTTGAATATATCCACAGTTAAGGTTTTTAAGGAACTTTAGGAAATGCATTTGATACTGGAATGAAGCTCCATAAAATCTTTAAGCAACAAAGACTTCCTGGCTTTCAATGGAGCTTAATTGTGTGTGGTCCAGGTGAGGTTGCACCAAGCTCACGGCAGGTTCATTCTGCAGTCCCCAGCAGTCCTCCACTTTTAGGCCTTTTTACAATTACCATCCATTGTAGTGGTCTTAAAACTGCACAGCTGGATATCCAACCACTGCCTAATAAGACAAAATCCTTTTGCCTGTTCTCCTGTGCAGATTTCTTCCACACCACATAACAAGCTGCGGTTAATGAATGCCACAATGCAGGTTTATGATACGTAGAGCAGGGCTTGTCAGCCAGACAGCAAGATTTGTTTCATTTTATGCAGTGCTTAATCATTTTAAACCAGAGGCCGTGGAGATGCTTGACTGGATGCAGAACAACGGCTGTCTGCTGCCTGTACGGCAGTTCAGATTCGGTTCATCGCACACAGACTGCAGGCTGGTATGTTGCTGTTTTTATGAGCACTCAGACACGATTCAATTTCACCCCTTAAATATATGCATAATTATGTAGGTGGACTGACTTTTTTTTCAGATTGTTCACATTTATAGCCATTTTTTCAGTGACAAAGCACTGAAAGTCAATCATTTTCAGGGAGCGTTGGCAGGGTGCAGTGACAGTTGGCGACGCGACAAAGTTGACTTCAGCGTTATGCAAACAAGCATCATAAACAAACACATATTTACTGCAAACATTTTCAGTCTTTTCTGCTAGTCTAAGCCAACAAATTGGACCCCTCATTTGATCTATTCTTTGAAAACATGTCAGTATGCAAGCACAGTCTTCCTTGTCATATATATATATATATATATATATATACACATTAAGAATTCTCTTCTGCTTACCAAGCCTGCATTTATTTACCAAAATACGAACCCAATCTCAAAGCAATTCATACATATTTTACGAGGTGGCTAATTTGTACAAATTCATACGACCTCACTCGTATGAATTCATGTGATTTTTGCTAAATCGTACGTATTTTACAAGTTGCCAATTCCTATGATTTTGAACGAATGACCTAAACCTAACTCCGCCCCTAAACTTAACCATCACTGGGTTTTAGACAAATCGTACAGTGAGGTTGTATGAATTTGGAACCTCGTATGAATACGTACGAATTGATCATGAGACTGTGTTGAAAATACAGCAAAAACTGTAATATTGTGAAAAAGAATTTACTATTTAAAATAACTGCTTTTATTTGAATCTTTAAAATGTCATTTATTCCTGTGATCAAAGCTACATTTTCACCATTACTCCAGTCTTCAGACATTTATAATATTCCCAAATATTTCTATTTCAAATAAATGCTGCTGATCTGAAATTTCTATTCTTCAGTGAAAGCTGAAAAAAAAAAATCTTCTCATGTTTTCAACGGAATACAAAAAATAAATGTTTTTTGAGCTGCAAATCAGAACATTAGAATGATTTCTGAAGGATCATGTGAAAAATTCAGCTTTGAATTCATAGGAATAAATTACATTTATAAGAAATTCAAATAGAGTGTTTTTGTTTAAACGGTAAAAAATATTTTACAGTTTTTGCTGTATTTTGAATGAAATAAATTCAGCCTTGTTGAGCAAAAGAGACGTCTATAAAATTAATATTAAAAATCTTACTATTCAAAAACATTTTACTGGTAGTGTATATATCAGTGACTGAAATCCGTCTAGTATGTCAAAATCCGTTGATAAATTATGATTATATTAATGCCGGTTTTGTTTGCCACTCTCATGAATTCTTTCTATCCGTAACTCTTTATCGCAGGTCAAAGCAAATGATTATTTTTATAAAGGCAATCTGCCAGGGCAACATTTTAGTTACCAAGCAACATGGCGATCAGAGTCTGTGTATTTTGCTTAAATTAGACTGCACTGATGAGACGGTTACCGAGATGAATGGCTGTAATGGAAAGCTGGAATATTACATTCTTATTTCATTCTACTGTGTGCTCATTGCAACAGTGACCCATGGTGGAGTCTGTTAAAACTAAACAGTCAAGTTCAGTGTGTTTTTGCAAACCTTTGTATTCTGGTCTCTCTGGTCTTCTGGTTTCTCACTAGTGGTATTTTGTCAGAATGCATATATTTCGGATTCTTGATCATTTCAGGATGAGCCTCCTTTGGGTGTAATTGGGAACCCCTTGCAAAATACAAAATGAAAGAAAAAGGAAAACTGAATAAATTGCAAATCCCAAATGGCACAAATAAAGTGGCTGTATTTTAGAGATGTTACAAACTTATTCAGGAAACAGTATTTACTTAACCCTTTTTCTTTAAATACTTCTAAGATTCATTTAAACTATGCTTATGCTATTCACTTTCTGCTTTAATAGACCTATACTTTTGCTGCATGTAAAAATAACATTTCAATAAATATATATATATTAGGGGTGTGACGAGACACTTATCCCACGAGACGAGATGAGACACTGTGTTCACGAGAAGAACGAGATGAGATTTTTAGACTTTTTTTAAAATAAATCCTCAATGATAAAATATATTGGGCCGAATACCAAAACAAACTTGGCTACAGCAAACGGCGCACCAGCATTGTGTGTGCATTTGTTGTGCCGCATCATACCACTATCGCGAGGATATCGCCAAGTTCTCGCGAGACCAGTCGCATCTCGTGAGACACATCCACAACCACATCGCAGTCATGTGCCACGAGATGTCGTCACACCCCTAATATATAAATATATACACATATATATATATATTATTTTTGTGCCAATCAACAGTCCTATTTTAGTTTTTCACAACCATTTTTCACCCTCTCTTTGTCTCTCAGAATTAAACTGTCTGTTTTTGCAGCTGAAGAACAGCTTTTGTTACAGCCTCTTTGCAAAATTATAGAACAATTTGACACATTCACAGAATGGCCTGTACCAAAATGTGCTGCACAAACTGTTAAAACCAGCTTCAAATAATCAGGTACCTTGTTAAAATATATATTTCAACCATATGTTTATAACATTAGGGTCCCTAAGAACAGTTTGCAGAGCTGTAGGTGCTACACACAGGCCAGAAAGAGTATTGCTATGTTTTTGATACAGTGATTTTGATATTCATATGATACAGTGAAATTAGCACAACACAAAATGAAACACAACAAAATTTGCACGATACAACGGAAACAAGTTGAAATACAGTGCAATTTAGCGCAAGCTGCAACCACTGATCTATATAAATAACTGGATTGCTCATTGTGTTCTAAATTGCTGACAGCCAGTGAAGCCACCGGAAGTGTTCGATCGGCCATCTTACTGTTCCCTACCGGTAGAGAGCACCATTGAGTCACACGCAAAACGCTGACCTAAAATCACCCGATTTGAAGCGAATCAGTCACTCGGGATTATTTTTAATGTTATTTGTATGTAAATAAATTTTTACTTCAGATGTGATCGGCAAAATTGATGGTCGTTTTGGGCAGGATAAGCGCTATATTTCAGTTTGTCTGCTGTGTGTCTGAATTAGATCAACACGAAAGTATTAGTAACAGAAATTCATTTGAATATACAGTTAATAATACAATAGCCTCTACTGCTCTATTTTGTACTGAAATGAAAAGCTTACCATGCATCATCTTGAACTAAAGCTTCACATTCGTACTGTATGTAATAAGTCAGTTATTTCTCTGAATAAATTATAATGTGTATAATATTTTTAATGTCCCGATAGAGCAATATCTATTTCAAACTCTCTAAGATCGTGCAAATTTACTAACATTAACATGTACATAAAAAATGTTATGTATGCTAAATTAATAATTTACATAACATTTAAATCATTACCTGCTTAAGTGCTGTTAATGAAATCATTGTTGAAACATAAATTAACATAAAACTAACAAAACTATATTAACAACGAATAACAGTACAATAACATGCGAATAAAGGTATATTAGTATACAAAGCATAAATTTTGAGTACTTTGTAATTTGATATTGAGGTTGTGTCCGTCTGTGTATCATGTTCATCTGATGTTCGCAAACTTCTCCACTTTTAAAATAACCGTTTACATGCATGGGGTGTTTGCTTTAAAAGGATGTACAGGGAAACACATCGATTTGAAAACGCTGACTTGTTAGGTGATGTTTTCTCGTTGAATTCATACGATTTCCTATTAGTTTAATGGAATGTATGGGAACAGTGAGGAATACCCTTCACTTATATGACGTCATGAGCAATCCAGTTCTCTATTATAGATCAGTGGCTGCAATGCAACAAAATTTTCATAACACTAAATTAGCACAACACAACTAAAACAAGCTGAAACACAATAAAATTGGCGCAACATAGCAAAATGTACACAACACAACAGAAACAAGCTGAAATACAATGAATAAGCTGAAACAACAAAATTAACACAACACAACAGAAACAAGCCACAACATAATGGAAATAAACTGCAACACAACGAAATTTTTTCACAACACAATGAACACATGAAACAAGTTGCAATGAAAACAAGCTGCCATACAACAAAATTAGCACAATGCAACAAAATTAGTCCCATGCTTTGTGTTGTAATGTAATGTTGTATTGAGCCACCGCACGTAACGTATGAATGTATCTATCTGATGCTAAAAGGTAGCAAGTTCAGAACTATTCGTGTTTTTTACTTAGTTAAGTCAATACATTTTCTTTTTTGACTGCAAGTTACAGTATGTCTATAGTACCTTAAGTTCTTTTTATCCCAGAAGGACCACAGAAAATAAAATATGACCCTGTTAAATGAGTCATAACTGTTCTGAGCTAAGAAAGAGCAACCTCTTAGCAATGTTTCACATCTTTGAATCTGTGGCCTGGTGCATGTTTAGACCTTTATGCGCCTCGTTCTCTGTTCCTGCCTCTCAGTGAAAGAGCGGTTTTTGGGAGGGTAGGTGGCTGGAGCTGTGCCAGTCACGACTGGAAGGAGGAGAGGGGGAGCGATAGATAAGACGAGGAAGGAAAGAGCAAGGCTCCTTACATTGCACTCCTTCCACTCTGCTGATGCATAGAAAATGGTGGGTTGACGCACACACACACCGCCTCACACAGTAGAGATAAGCGTGCACGGACTCATTATAAAGCAACAAGACCACACACCATTGTGTAGTGTTTATGTACCATTCCAGGTCTATTGACAGAATTTATGGACTTTTATAACAATTTCAGCTTTTATTTTTTGAAGGGAAAATTGTAGGATTATGTGAAAAGGATTTTTCTAAAAAAAAAAAAAAATGCATTCTGTCACAAATATGTATGCAAAATGTGATTTAAACATATACTATATTATCTATCTATCTATCTATCTATCAATCATCTATCGGTCTGTCTGTCTATCAATCTACTATGTCTCTGATTAAAAAAAAGTATTTTATTTCTCTAATTTCTGATTTTTAAAAGTAGATTGCATTCATGAGTTTCCAGTTGCTTAATGATTGCAAATGTTGTTCTTTGTAGTTATTGGCTGCCCATTACAAAATATAATTTTAATTGGAAAAATTGGCTGTCATGAAAAAGAGCAAATTTGTTATTTTGTGCTTCATCCATTCCTCAGGGAAGAAAGAGAGACACACATGAAACAATGCATGTAATAATTTCATCAGGATTGTTGGTGAAAAGGGGCGCAGGAAATAAAAACGCAGGACCAATAAGAGAACAGGCAGATAGAAACGAAAGAGAGATGGGGGAAAAGAAATAACATAAGGAGCAAGGAGTGTCCATGAAATCAGAGAGAAAGAGAGGGCGGGAAAAGTGAGAGAACGACAGGAAAGGCCTCTAACAAATCTGATCAAAAGCTCCTAAATCTCTAAGGACTCAGAAAGAAGGCAAGAGAGGCAGAAGTGTACTGCCGAGAAGCTGCAAACTGAAAAAGGGAAGGATGAAAGAAATAAAAGTGAAGCATGAACAAAGAGTGGAGGAATGATACAGCAATGGATCGTTAGCACACGGGCCTTCATCCTGTTTCCACGCTTTCAGGCTTCGACAAGGGAACATTTTCTCTACTAATTCAGGGCTGCTTCCTTGACAAAAACTGTATAGTGTTTTTTATTTTTTTCCAAAAGGAAACATTCAGTAAACACTTTATTGTCAGTCTTATTAGACTTTTCGGCTTCTAAAACGTGTTTGTTTTTTACTATGTGAGTGATGTGTGCTTGTCTAAAACATCCCACAGAGATACTGGAGTGTACTGTATGGTGGTTGCTAGGTTGTTTCTAGGTGGTTGCTAAGGTGCTTGGATTGTTTATTAGTGTTTGAGGTTGTTAGGGTGTTTTTAAATGGTTGCTGGGTAGGGATTATTGTAGCCCATTTTAGTGGGGTTGACGAGGGTTAGTGTTTACTAGGACTAGGTTGGGTGGTTGCTAAGGTGTTTGAATTGGTTGTTTGCTCATTGCTGGGAGGGTGCTAATTTGGGTGGGCAGTATGACCAAAATCATGATATGAGTATTTTTATTTCACGGTAACAATATATTTCACAATATAGTTATTTTTGATTAAATGAGGTCTTTAGAATATAAAAAATTTTAATACTATAGAAAATTTTCTAATTATTGTCACCAGTGTCAATATTACAAAAAAGTTGACTGAAGATTAAAGTAAAAACAGTCAGTGACTAAATTAGTAACTTGATTAGCTGGAATATTAGACTGCTGACACTTTAAGACCTACCCGGATCCAAAATACTGTTACACAAGTAGTGGTACCAGCTGGAAATAATAAATGCGTCTTGCTTTACATATTTCACATACTTTTCAAAATCCGGTGTTTAGTTGATCCTGATAAGCTCTCATTGTAACAGTCTCATTGGAAGTTGAAATGGCACTGTTGCATCAACAAATGCAGTTTTATATCATCATGTAGTTGTTAACACTATCAAATATAGGTTTAGGGTCGGATTTAGTGTAGGGCATATTTCCAACATGATAGAGCATTAACTTTTAGCAACAGTCAAAGGATATTTCAATTCTGAACCACTATAATACATACCTATATCAATGTAATAAAACTGTGCCAGGGCTCACGTTGAACTTGTGTTTTGGCGCCAGTCAGTAGACGTTTCTCTTTGAAACTGCAGTTAGGCATGTAAAAACGGTGTTGCATAAAAAGTGCACATAGCTACATACTTTTACAAGAACAGGTCGTTTTTTCTCAGCTCTTTGCTTTCTCCTTTTTTCTTTGTACTGTACGTTCACACCTTATGTTCAGCGTTCCGATCCCTACTATCCCTTGTGCAATCGGCGTCTTTCAGCACTTGTTCTCTTGGCTTCTGTCATTCTAAGTATCCTCCCCCCAGCGCTCTCTCTTTCTTTCTCTGTCCCTTGCTCTCGCTCGCTGTCCTTTGAAGTGTAAATCTCTTCAGCAGGACTCCTGGCTAATGAAGCTGCTGTCTTGCTGTAATTAGAAGCATCTTGGGTTCCCTTGACATGGCTGTGGTGTGGAAAGAGAGGAGAGAATACATCACAGAAACAAAAAGACAGATACACTGATATTCAGAATTGGCTACAGTCTAAAATATGGTGTGGGAATACTAATGACTCTCGTAAATGAAACAGCCAATAGTCAATATTTGGCATTTTTCACCAGAAAGGTGGGCGGAATACTCAATATGGAGACGGATGGAAGGTGGCTATTATTTTAAATGAGACTTTCATCAGAAGCGTTGAAATGCATGAACGCCTTTGGAAAGCTTCTATAATGGCTAAAATTACACCTACGGACGTACAAAGAGAGGGAAGGAATAACGTTGATAGACGAAGATGCCTGTGCTTTGATGTTATATAATCTGGCCCATTTTTCTGTTAATAAGAATATCGTTTCTTCTAAAATAGCAGAGTAGTCAAAGTTAAATGCAATCATGTGGGATTTTAGTACTTTTCAGTTGTACCAGTTTAGCCGGAATATGCTTTAAGCATTTATCTCAAAGGGATAGTTTGTCTTAGAATGAAAATTGTTGTCGTTTAGTCATACTGATTTTGTTCTTAACGCAGCTGTTTTTTATGCAGTTTACAGTAATGCCCCTGACGAACTCCAAAAATTTCAATTGTCTGATTCATTAGTAATGTGATTTCAGAATTGTTTATATACTACTGTAGTATATATCATTATTTTGATATATATATATACATATTATTTGTCATTTTAGTCGTGATAATTTTGTGCTTTTATTGCTACTATTATTTAGTGTCTGCAAGTTATTAATCACAATTATTCACATCCAAAATAAAAGTTTTTGTTTATATTATATATGTGTGTGGACTTTGTATATTTATTATTTAAATACACACACATTCAGTATGTATTTTGAAAATAATTCCTGTGTGTATATACAGTATATATATATATATATATATATACTGTATGTAAATACAAACTTATTTTGGATATGATTAATAGTTTGACATTGTTACTATTATTTTTATTTTTTTATTTATTTGTCATTTTAGTGATTGTAGTACTTCAACTTTTTTCGGAAAGTTGCCATTGGTGAAAGTTTTTATTTTAAAATAAAGGTTTTTTTTTTTTTCTTTTCATCTAATATTTGTATATACGTTTATTTATTTATTTTAAATTGTGACATAAAAAACATTTATGTGGTGCTCTTAAACTAACTAGTTATTTTTCTGAAGTAGACTTTTTATGGTTCTTTGGAGGCCAGTCTCGGAAGGCTTAAAATCACATGAGGGTTTTTTTTAGGTAAACTGTGCTCATTACTATGATAACATGAAAAATTGACATGCTTTTTACCTAGACATATGCACACAGACTAATCATGTACAGTGTGTTTGTAATAAATATCCATGACAAATAGAAAAATCAAGCAGACACAACATAAGCCTTCCAAAGATTGTCTCCAAGGAGAGGACACTTTGTGAAAAAAAATTATTAGTGTGAGAAAAGCTTCTCATCCCACAGAGGAAAGGACAGACAGTGAAAATGAATCAATGTAATTTGAATTCAGAACCTTGTTTCCCATTATGACATAATCCCACTGTTGTCGATGCCAGATCGGTTGTTGTCTCTGCAGTCTAATGCCTGGATGGAGATCAAACAAATTTGAGTTGATCCATTCCCAGAGCATCCTGAATATAATGTCCTTTCAAAGGAACACAAACCCTAAATAATATCAGGGGTCAGTCAAAAAAGTGTCTGTTTTTACATTGAGAAAAATGGCACTTCAGCTTTAAGGTAGGAAAGAGATCAAAAAAGATTTATGTATTGCAGCATATAGCTTCCCACTATAGACTTGACGCAAATCAAACACAATTCTTCATTACTTCAGACATTTTTGAAATTGTATTTTGATAAGCACGAGTAATGCAAACATGCAGTGTCACGTTGAATGACAATAACTGCAGCAGATGCTCTACTGTTGATATAACGTTGGCTGTGGGTTCCTCTATTATGGCTCTATGACTGATGTCTTAATAATGTTTTATGAATAAGGCACAGGCCTACAGGTGGCCCACAGATGACAGGGGAGTCATAACGTGATTTCTTTCATGATCGTCATGAGGACTCTGGGATTGGCTGGGTGACAAATTACATTTTTCACTTTAATTTTTTGGGCTGATAAGATAGAAAAACTGGAAAACCAGTTTAGAAAACAGAAGTGTGGTTCAGAATGTATTTTTTCTGTGTCCCCAGTGATAATATTTCACAATTAATATTAATTAACACACTGACTACTTGGATTCATAGTGACGCGTTTGTAGATAAACATATTGCATGAACAGTTAACCTAAAAAAAAATCATCATTTATTACTCATTAATAATCTACTATTAACAGCAAATCATTGAGTCGGAAGAATTAGGCCCCGTTCACACCAAGCATGATAACGATAAACACAACTATAAATATATAGTTCTAAAAACCGTTCTTAGTGTTAAAGAGTAGCAGAATCCACACCGCAACTATAACAATAAAGGCACAGAGAAACCATATCGTTGGAATCATTTTCAGAACAGTATTTTCCAGCTGATGAATAATAGAAACATTGATAACCAATCAGAATCAATCCTGTTGTCACTTGTTTGAGAATTTAAAGCGGCAGCCGTGCTTGAGCTTATAATAAACAGATGAAATCATTCGCTGATGTGGACGCAAATGTAGTTATCATTAGCATTATCTTTATAGTTATTGTCCTTGATGTGAACAGGCCTTTAGAAAGTTTTGTTTTGTTTTGCAAAATTGCAAAAGAATTTTACTTTGATTTTTCTAAATCATTTAGATGGTTTTGGAGCTTAAAGATTTAAATCAAAACAATGATCCATTTACAGATTACTATTTTTATCATGAGCTATGAATATGATATGGTAAGCTAGGATGTTATACCTGATAACACACGTACAGGAGACGTCTATTTGACGTCTGCATTTACATCTGCAAGACATATTATTTAGGTTGTTTGCTCATCTCCAATACGTCTATTGGACGTCTTCTTTTTGATGTCAAATAGACGTCTATTAGATGTCTTTTAAGATGTTTATAATTTAGAATGTATGTAAAATTGACATCTGTAAGACGTCTGCCAGACGTTTGTAGACAGCAGATGCTTTCAAGATCAAGAGATCTTTAACAGACATCTTGCAGACCTACGTGTGCTATCTGGGAGGATGTGGATAAGATTTTTACTGAATAACAGCATGAAATTTAGCTGAAGTCCTATTTAACGATGATTTATGACTTTTTGTATCCTTTTTAAAGCTTAATGACCTTAATGAAAATAGCTTTCTGCACTGTGTTTTTGTGGGTAATCATATTAATTCGGTGTCACTTTAGAAATGCTGTGAAATGCTCCATTGGCATCTGTTTGAAAACACCAGATAATGTGTTGGTCTCCAGTTCTGGTTGTTGATGGTTCTAAAACTCACTTTTTAAAAATTTCTGCGTCCTGTGTTATGAAATAATCGCTCTGCGGAGATATGAAATACATTTGTTAAGATCCTGTCTGCCCCTCAAGCTGTCTTTAGCCACAATGCTAACTCAAACATACTGTACATAGTTTATGGACAAAAGTCTGTGCTCCTCTCCTAAGGTATCTCCTATACCTTGCTGAAAAAAACAGCATATGCTGGTTAGGTAGGTTTTGAAGCTGGGATGCTGGTTTATTCTGGTCCTTTTGCTGGTTTATGCTGGTCACATGCTGGCAAAGGACCAGCATAAACCAGTAAAACAGCCAGCTTAAACCAGCAAAGGACCAGCTTAAACAAGCATTCCAGCTTCAAAACCTACCTAACCAGCATATGCTGTTTTTTTCAGCAGGGTTATGAGATTAAAATTTACCTCAGAAAACAGGAAAGAATATGGCACAAAGTCTTAGATTCCCAGCTTAGAACTGATTTGTAATTCTAATGAACTAGCTAGCTTACTTTGCTTTTCATAAGCTAGTCATTGTTTGGATGCTGTTCCACTCAGAAATGGAAGGTTGCAAAAACAGTTTTTGGTGGTTTTAAACTAGAAGTGAGAGAACTGTTATTGTTTTTCTGAAGGTTATGATGCAAGCTTAATATCTAACACCAAACGCTGAACTCGCCGGAGGGTTAGCGCGCTTAGCTAGTTCATTAGGCTGTGGAAGGCTTCGGCAGCTTATACCCAAAGAGGCCCAGACTTGGCTTTCATGTAAACCATTTCCTTAGAATCTGTGCCTGAAGGCCTCCAAACATTATTCCTTTCTCCAAGTGTTGGGAGAAATGAGTTTTGGCGGGTAGGTGCTGCGGTAATAACTCAAACATAGGTACAATCGGGATTTTCATCAACAGCCTGTATGTAGTTATTTCAGATGGTGGAAATGTGATGTGATAGAGAGAAAGAGGTAGTGATATATGGCGTTACACTGTGGGGTTCAATGACGTAGCATACTGTGTCCCCTAGTTACATTTTTCTCATTTTATACTGTATTGTAAACAAAGCAATTTTAATTTTCTTTTTGTGAAGTCTAAATTTGCCAAATTTATTGTTGTATTTGCATCCAAGTTTGCCATTTTGCTAGAATTGCTTTATCGTAGCATAAGCGAACTTGTAAAGAATTTGATGATATTCAGTTTGGAAACATACACTTCTATAGTCAATTTTAGCAAGAATTTAAGTCGAATTACTTACAAACATAATTAGTAGTCTATCTATTTAACACATCTTAATTTTGCTGAGTGTACACATTTAGTTGACCCTGGAACATTTCAATTGAAACATTTTTGTCTTGACCATTTCTCTACACCTAAACCTAACTTTACCCATGAGTAAAGCATAAAGTCAGATTCAGTAATCGATGAATGATACTGATGTACAAACACCAAACACTAATTGTCAGCCTAAACTTGGTTTTTCAAATCTGATTGGCTAATCTCAATGTTGTTCCAGGGTCAACAAAGATGTTGACCTAGGAACACGTTGAACTCGGTTCTGCCTTTTTTACATTGTAACCCTGCTAAAAAAAAAAACAGCATATGCTGGTTAGGTATGTTTTGATGCTGGTTTAAGCTGGTTTATGATGGTCATAAACCAGCAAAACAGCCATCTTAAACCAGCAAAGGACCGGCTTTAACCAGCACCCCAGCATCAAAACATACCTAACCAGCTGGTTTTTCAGCAGGGAATTTAAGAAGAAACACCCAATTTTGACGGATATGCTCAATTTGTTAGCATGAGGATTAGTTGTTCTTTTCTGGTTTGTATCAGCAGTATAAACATACTTTTTTTTCATCTGAACAGGCTGTTTAACAAAAGCTATTGTGATAATGAAAACAAAATTGGCTGACAAGAAGGATGAACAAGTGCATTAGTGTGTAGTCTTCAATGCTAACAAATAAGCCTATATGTGTTTCTCGTTCCAGAATATTGCTTTGACTAATCAGACATCTTTGTTGGTAGAATGGCTTGGATCGGACACCATCTAATTGGTACTGTATGGAAAGCTGTCTATTTTGTGCCCAAACAGCAGAGCGTATCTATTAGCATGCATTTCAAAGGCTTTTGTACTCTTCGGTTCGCTGTTGTCCGTAGCTGTTAGCTTGGAGCATCTCTGCCCCAATTTCGTTATCTTCTCGAGCTCCCATTGAGGACGAGTTGCTTTGATCGCTGTCATGAACAAATTGCATGCTGTAATACTGTTTAACCGGCTAGAAATGTCAGGAACAGCAAACCCACCCCCTACCTCACCCGCTTCACCTCGGCAGACGAACAGCTGACAGTCGCAACTAAAAGGATCTTTGTTATTGCCGAAGCGTTCCAGGAGCCAGTCTTGCAATCCATATTTCCAACATACTCATACTGTACTTGTCCACTCTTGCGGCCAGTTCTTTCTTTATGGGAGCCAATGTACACCAGGAGTGAAAGCAGACTGAAAGCAGGGCATTAAAAGTTAGGAAATGCTGAGTTTTATGTAAATGAGAGGTCGGTACCAGCCAATCACTATAAGCTAAAGCTAATCACATTTTTACTTACTGCTTGATTTTGCTTTCTAGATTTATTGCTATATTGGTTTTAGATGAGTTTTGCATATTTTATTTGTAGCTAATCTGTGGCTATGTTAGCAAAGGTGTTTTGTTTTCTTAATCTTGTGGTTATTTTATTAAAAAATAATGGAAAGCAGTCATAAATCATACAGAAATTAACCACTCCTGTACATTTTATGTTTCAGGACTGAGTATTATGCATATTAATATGCCAGTTGGTAATTGCCAGTATACCAATATTATATGTGTTTAAATAATTTATTTAACACATTGTTCCTGATAAACAGATACAGTTTCATCTTTCATGCCAACATATTTTAATTAAACGACTTTGTATTTTAATATTTAATTCATAAACTGTGTACATTTCAAAAATTGTGGTTTATAACATAATCCAATACATTACACATTTTGGGTATATATATATTCAAAATACTTTTTGATTGCTTTTAGATTACTTTTGAACTCTTTCATCACATTGATTTAAATAGCATAGTATTTTACCACATTAATAAAAATGCAAAGAAATAGAAAATGTTTTCCATTCGTTGTTATTGAAAACATGGAGTACATTAAACATTACATTATTAAGGTTTCCTAAACTTGGGTTTGTGTAGTAACTACAGAGTGTTTATGAATTTAATGAAAAGCTAATAATTAAATCATAGAAATTATAAAATGCAAAAAATTAAAATAACATCAAATTATAACGCTTACTAAAAATATTTATATTTCATTTCTTTACCTGCATGTCATGTTCCCATTAACATCAGAGAACCGTGAACTTGCAAGTGTGTTACATAATTATTAAATTATTACCTTAAAATTTAAAGGGTATTTCAAGTAAATGTATTAGGCAAAAGAGGTTTTGCTGGCAGAAACCCAGAATGAAATTTAAATAAGAAATAATGTGAATGTGTGTATTTTAATGCATTTGAAGGATAATAGCCTTCATCAGCAATTGATGCAATGTTGAAATGTTGAGAAAAAGCTTCTCAAAATTGAGAAGGCTTTTTAAGAAAGGAACATTTAAAAGATTCAAAAGAGGAATTAGGGAGAATCAATATATTATGAATAATTTATTGCTGTTGTGTGAATATGTAATCATGTAATCAATACAAAGTAACTGTAGTTTGATTAGGAGTATTTTAAAATGTCATTTAATATAATCACAAGTGCTTAATTTTTGGAATCTGATTACATAATCAAGATTACACGTAATCAGTTACTATCCAGCTCCAGTTCTAAATATATATAGAATATATCACCCAACCCTAATTGATTTTTTTTTTTTTTTTCACTAAGTGTAGCTTCTCTTATATCCTTTCTTGCAATCTCATTTCCTCTCATGACACTATTTTAGCTCCTAGCACCTAGTAGTGTTTATCACTACATACCCTCCTTTCCATCTGCCAAGCATGTCTGTAGCCATATCTGCATCGCAGTGTTAGTGATGACCTAATGTTGTTTATTCGGGTGATAGTCTCCCTCTGAGTTTGTAGGGCGATATGTGAATCACTCGGCTATTCTGGTCTTGTTTCTGCTGCCATCAACAATAACAACAACAAGGAAATCCCATTGATTCCTCTTTCAGATACAAGCCTGACAGTCAGAGTGTGTTCTGCATGAATATAGTCAGGGTATGTTGATGAATCTAAGGCTTTGTCACCTTGAGACAATGAGACCTGAAATTCAGCAACATCCAAGATGTTTTGCAGCCTATGCCTTGTGATATTGCAACACATCCTTTTTTCTGTCTGAAGCCTGCTGGTGTATTCCATTATAAACATTAAGGGCACTGTAAGGATCCGTCTCAGGATTGATGATATGTGCTGCTGGCAGTTTTTAAGATCTCACACTAGGGGTGTGCATCAGAGCGATTCCATGGTGAATCACATTAGAATGCACAGAAACTAGTCCATCTTTCTAATCTCCGCCATTGCATCCTCTGAATGTCATTAATATGCACATTTATGGAAGGATTTTTTGTTTTGGTTTGGTTATTTTGTTGTGAGATGAAAAGTGTTTGTCAGTCATTTTAAGAGTGGTTGTTTACGAAGTTTGCGAAAACAGAGATAATGATGAAGTTCAGATCAGGCAAACAAATCTCGGAACAAAGCTAAACTTTGAAAGATGAAAGTGATGTGGAAAGTCAAATGATGGGAGACTACAAAGTCAAACAGTTTTGTTAGTGTCAGTTTTGACCGTTGTTTCACCCCATGCTGAGACTAAAAGACCCAGATTTGAGAGTCCTCAAAACCAGAGCAAGACTTCCCCGCTGTTTCTGAAGTGGAGTGCTACTCAGAGGGTGCCTGAGACACCTGGCATGGGTTCTGGAAGGTCAGGGACCATGGACAATCAATCCGCACTCAAATAATTTAATAGAAACAGTGACCTACTTCGGTGAAGTTCAAGACTACCATAAGCTGAACTCACCATCAGCAGGAAAGAATTAGAAATGTAGGCTGTTTTGAGAGCATGTTGCGCTTGGAGCTCCCAGCGATGACAGATTTTGGCCTTCAAATGGGACATCAAGGCTTAAGAGTGCCTTACAGGTATCAAGTAAAGTTGTAAGAGAAGTTGCATGCTCAGTGACTTGTTAAGAAAGATGACTATGGTTATATACAAAATGTTGGTTGGCCTAGTGTGGCCCTCTGGCCTAATTCCTGCAATGTAACTCAGGAGAGGAATGGCCAGAGGTTTTCAGAACAGTTGCGAAGGGCATCGCCAACACTCAAGTTGTATAACAATCATCATTATAAAGGTGATGCAAGTTTGCATGCCAAATAAGAAATACCCAGTACAAAAAGCTTACCCTTATTCTACTTAGGGAGTGAAAAGGAAAGCACTTACTATCTTGGTAATATTCCACAAAGCTTGAGTATGTAGATTAGTGATATGTAAATAAATCAGCCCTGATTTTACAAGGTTTCATAGAGAGAAGCTTGATTTGGCAATTAAACAAGTCAAGCTGTAAAAAAAACCCCCCAAAAAACACAAATGCCATGATGAGTCCAATTTTATGAGATATAGCCCAGTGCAGGCTGGGAAAAAAGTACCATCTGGACTACAGACATTTCTACATTTTGAGCAAAATGTGTTTTTGGGTCTCATCTGTTCTAAGGAGGTGTGTTACTTACTGGAAAATTGAAGGTGGCTGAGAGCAAGATATGTATTATAATACAGCATAAGGGGATCCTGTAGTACAGCAGAAAGGTTTGTGACGGAATCTGTTAGTAGCCGACTCCACAGGTGACATGTCTGCCCTTGAGCCAAGTACATGGAAATGAGGCAGGTACTTCTCCTCAGACCATCAGTCTCCAGCTTCATTTGTGATTTGTTGAGAGGTAAGGCACAGAGCATAGAGGCCTGTAATACCTAGAGAAAGATGTTTGTTAGAATTCCCATTCATAGAATGTGAACACACGTTTAATACATCACATTTTTTATTAAGTTGGTACAGGCATGTTTTGCTGCAACTTTATTGCTCTATCGTATTGGAAATATCCCATGTCAGTGTTCAAAAGTGCCAGTTTTCAAATCATACAGGATGTTAAAATAATTGCATTCAAATTAGGCTTTATTAATTCAATTCTGTACTTGTAAAGCATACTTTTTGTAAAAAAGAACTAAATGTTGTTGGAGTTTTACAGCTACTAGTGTCCATTTCAGCATTGATTCGTACAAATTGAAGGAGGGTCAAGACACAAAATAAATGTCCAGGTGAGGTCCATTGAGGTGTCTCAAGTTGAAAAATTGCAAGCTTTGGCCCAGGTAGGTGTCTCCTGATGGTACCAGCATATTCCCCCAGCTCCTGGTTTGGAGCCTGAGAAGTAGGACATCCTTACACACCGTAGTCATACAAGTCGAAAACACACTTATAAGGGTGAAGATGTTGCTATTAGGCACTGTTAGGCAGCAATCGATCTCCCTGCATGCCAAGTTTCATACAGTTGCTCACTCCAACATCATCATCTGATTGCGAGGTATGATTTATGTTTGCTTTTGGGATGACGACCAGCTCCCCCACTACCCACTCCCTTAGTTTTACACTTCCCCAGGTATTCTCCATTTTCTAGTCATCAGTCTTCCTTCCATCACGTACCATTCTCCCTCTTCTTTCACTTGCCTCTGCTGCCTCCCTGATGCGAGTATCACGGTGGGGTTCCCCAAGAGCGGTGATTAAGTCTGAAGGATGTTATCAGCCCAGTTCATGAAAACCCCACGCTGTGTGCTTCGTTTTATAGACGGCACGGTGAGTGATTTAGAGAGAGGACCCTCGGATGGGCAAGTGACTGGTACTACGACAGGATGCTCGTCAGGCGGAGGTGAATGGTGCTCAACGGGGGCTGACTCACAGCCCCGCTTCTCATCCGTCCTCTCGGATGACGCAGAGTGATTGAGCCGCTCCGACATGGCCCAGAGTTCATGTTAAACCTGAGTCACTCACCAGGACTTGGAGGTCATGATTCAAAGGTGACACAGCAAATGAGAAAGAAAGGGAAGAAGTAGACAGGAAAAACAGACAGACTACAACCTGCTGTGAAAGAGAGAAATTAAGCTTCCTGTGACTCACAGGCTGGGGCATAATGATTTAGAATAAAAAGGAGACATGTACAAGGACTCGAGATGTCGTCAGCCCAGCAAGCTTCCATTATTGCCATATTACCTGTGAATGAAAAACACAACTCTCTTTCAAGCCTTTCAATTCACAGTACGGTGGATGGTACACATGTTCTTTACACTAGCAGACTGAACCACTTAGGTCAGTGAAATCCCATTGGGCCCCATATATGAACAATGAAAGTACTAGCTCAAGGAGTAAACGTCACAACTGAAGCACTGGAGAAAAGTGTAAGGGAGAAGCTGTGTTCACACTGACAGCAATTAAATCGCTGGAGCTTGTCAAGTGTCTGCACTTGTAGGCATTCCTACTCGACTCCTTTATCCAACTGTATCTGGCAGCAGATAACGCTTTGCACTTTATTGGTGGTTGCTGTTCAAGGTAAGCTCTCTACATTGTTGTCCCGCTAATAACAGTTCCTTGAGTTCCTTGGCACTAAAGACCCCTCCTTATCCCTGCGAATGTTAGTCATATGCTACAGCTGGTCTGCTAACTTTGCTAACTCTTCATAATGAATATGGGACCTTCTAATATTTATGGCCTCTATCAGTTGGTTTTTTTATGAATGTATTGCACCAACATCTGGATTTGATCAAACTTGTACTGAACTTTAGCTGTTTGCTTAGTGTTTTTAAATCATTTACTTACTTAGGTGCATCTTCATTCCAGTTCTGTGCATTGATTACAACCTTGTTTTTATAATCCACCGTTTTGTTCAACTATGAAAGGCCTGGCATCTGCTGCTTTATATGTTCAACATTTTGTATAATGGCAGCATATAGAAGTAAAGGAATGTCCCATCATTATCGCGTCCTTCATCAAGGGCCCCTTCTTCTTGCATTCTACTGCTTTTGACTCTAAACGGTGATATGTCCTATTTGTGGTCATTTTAGCCTTAGTGAGTGATAGGATGGCAGGTTCCCAGGAACTTTTGGACAAAATACTTGTGGTTATAGGGCTCTACACGTTTTGGCAGTATCTCTAAATTTCCCTAAGGCTGCCAATCTTTTTATTACTCTCTTCCAACTCCCAGTGACTAGCCTTTTTTGTTATTTATAGAGCAGTCGAGAGATCCTGTAGGAAATGAAAGATCACAAATGTATTACTGCTTTTTGTTTCATTTTTTTGCTGACTTTGGTAGGCTTGTGGGTCTTTTCCTTACTTTCCTTTTCTTTATGATGAACAGTATTAGTAGTACATAACAGCTTCTGGGAGTTGCAAAAGAATGAAAAGCTCTGGGGTATCAGGAAACTATGAGGAACATCTTGTTAATTAATTTTATTAATTGACTTTTATTAGGAACACCTCCACATCTCAGCATTTGATTTTATTGATTTGCCATTTGATGACAGCTGTTTTAATTAAAAAAGATTCCGAAATGCCAACATGCCTTAAAGAAAGCTCACCAGGTAAGCCCATCATCTCTGCAGTACTGCAAAATGTAGAGAGGATGTAGGACAAAAAAAGTAACAAAATTGGAGCTCCTCCACCAAACGTAGAGAAACCATCTTCAGTTTCTGAAAAGGATAGATGAATTACTTATATGGTTTGCTTCTGTGTGTGCAGCGTTGTCCCTAAAAGTATTATGTAGATTTAGATGAATGTCTTTTATAAATGGTTCCAGATTTGAGTAGAGCATTAAGGTCCATTATGTGGTCTTCAATGAAAAAAACATTATCTACTATAAGCTGATCCTTCTCTTTTAAGCACATAATACCAGCTGTATAAAATCTAAGACTTGAATATTATTGGGAAATAATATGCATGAAATATTGTCAGTCATTTTCTGTCTTGATGGACTGAAATCCCCAGATTTTTAAGGATTAGATTACATTATTTTTGTATAGCTGCATGATGTAAGCAGGATGCTATAAAATTGCATTAAGATGGCCAACCAAGATATTGCTGAAGCAGCTGCTGTGAGGAAGCTGAGGGTCTCTAAGAGAAAGTGGTCCAGGGCAGAACATACAAGGGTCGGAGGGCTAAGGGTTGCCAGGTGCAGCAAAAAATTTGTAGCCCAAGTCTTATATTTATATTACAGAATTGTAAGTGCTAGTTGGAAGCTGTTGGATTATTACTCAGAACTGTGTGAGTAATTCTTTGTTTTATACGCTGTCATTTTTACTTTGAATCACAATTATCTTGTCATTGTTACCCTTGATATTTCTCCTGCCATTTGCCTCGTGTCACTTTTGCAGACTTTCTCTTTCCTCTTGCTTTCCTCAGAGCTTGTAGTCAGTCACTGTTATGCTTTGATAGCAGCAGGGTAACTCTCAATCCGTTTCCTACACCATCCCAGCACAATAGATGAAATGAAGGCCTAAGCTACTACTGTACACTTTTATTTTTAAAGTTTACCTTAGAAGCAAGCGATCAGATTTTGTTCCTAACGACTGATACTGTAAACCAAATCTCTAGGTAACCCTAAAAGCTAGAGCAGACAAGCAGTTGCCAAAATGGGCGAACTACAAGGTTTAGCACAGATGGTATAAAGTCAGGTAAAGAACTGAAAGGAAACAGGGTAAAATATGAACTAACAGAAAAAAAGCGGATGCCCACTTGTTACGTGACATGCAATGGTGAACCCTGGAGTGGCACTTTGAAATGTCAACACCTGCCGATTAAAACGCCAGGAGAGGAACAAAAAGCAAGAACAAGTGTGGCAGAGGAAAGTAAAAGAGAGATTCTGAATAATGCAGACTAGGGTACGAGGGTCGGAAATAACAAACTCTGTTTGAAATGTCAAATGCCAAAATGTGAGCAAGAAGGCCCACTGCTCCTTCACCTAAGGTGTAGCACTGCCACTTTTCTTGGAAGCTGAAGGAGAAAGGTTGTCCTTCTCGGGAACGGCTGCTTTGAGCATGGTATAAATCATGCTGGCACAATGAAAACAGGACTCAGCACTGCACCAGAACAAAGCAAGAAAGCTGCCCTGTTTTCACTTTAGTATTTCATTGCTTTTGGTTTTCACACACGAACAGGAGTGGTGGCCTGATCCAGTTGACTTGTTTTTAAAGTCAGCATAAAATTAAAGTGACCCAATTTTGTTTCTTATTAGATCCCTTAATCTTGAAAACAATGTTTTGTCTTTCGTGTCCAAACTTTTTACCAGCTTTAAAGTGATTTCCCTTTTCCAGTGATGTAGCCAAGTGAACTATTTGATAGTGTTAACTGATAGCCAAATCGCTATTTAGGCATTTCTATAACAAACTCTCATTACCTGAAGAGAGAAAACTAGCTATATTGGCATTTCAACTCATCTTAATGTGTCCATTCATCTGTTAGCAAATGTGCCTCTTGAAGTAAACTTGAAAGCTAATCAACTCAGTCATAAAAGTTAAACACAATTCAATTGATAAAATGATCCACTCTTCTTAGTATTATCACATAATGGAAGTAAAATGGGTCGCAAACATTGTCATGTTGACTTTTATTTGCTTGCCAGTGTGTTTTCTACACAAGTGGTGCTGCTAAAGCTAAACGTTAGCACATTGCTAAGCATGTAAACAAACAAAACATGAAATAAGCAGAAGGCTAACTGTTTACTTTGCTAAACCCTATACAGAGGTTTTTGGCAGCTTTGTAAGATGTTCTTGACAGTCTCAAGTTATCGATGTTCCCTCTCAAAATCCACCCAATTTACCATGATTTTATTATAGTAAAACTGTAGTAACCATATTTTTTAGTGTATGCTATTTGTATTACAACAGTTTTACTATACCGTAGTTAAACTATGGTTAGTGTAGCAAAACAAAGATTAATTTGTGGCTACCATGGTTTAAATATACTGTATTAACCATGTTTTTTCTGGTTTTATTTAATTTTGCATTAGTGCATTTACCATCCACTATAAGTCTCCATGCCTCTCTCTACTGTCCATGAAAGAGCAATCTAGTTCGAGGGGCGAAGGTGAAGTTCATCCATGTTTTACATGAAATACTTTTGCAAGATAATGCTCAGTATGAGTATTATTGAAGAGATTGACGGCAAGAAGCTTGAAGCATCTCCTTGAGTTTTCTGTCACACTTGTTGTGTTCCCCTCAGAGATGATACAAAGGGCTCTCAACTGAAGAAGCCACCACAGGCGCTTTTTACCTCAAAATGTCAACAAAAATACCTCTTATACCTAAACCGAGTGATTGAGTGTAGGTAAAGAAAAGAAAGAGAGGAAAAAATGAGAGCAGTGAGTGTGAAAGTGGGTGAATGAATATCAGCATGAAAAATGTTCAAGTTAAAAAGGAAAGAGTGTTTAAAAAAGAAAAATAAGTGGTTATGTTAGTTTCTTTGCGTGCGTGTATGTATTGAAGATATTGATATTTTTGTACATATCCGCTAGTGGTTAGTCTGACAGCGTTTTTCCTCAAACTCTGTTATACACCATCAGACAAAAACTTTCAGTAAACAGCAGCCTGTCTTTCCCAAGCCGAGTACTGCCAAAATTCAGCTTTTGTAGCCGACAGATAAAGCATGTGTGTACAGGAACGAGGCTGTCCGTGTTATTTATGAATTTGGAACATTTATTGTCATGAAGTTTTCATTCGACAGCCACTAAAATGCACAAAACTGTTCTTAAAGATATTTCAGTCAGCACTACTGGTATTTTTTTTTTTTTGATTCCAAAGCTTTATGAAATGTTATTTATTTATTTTTTGATAGTACTGCCAGTTGCATGAAATGGCTGGTCATGTGACCATGACATGGCGTCACTTGTAGAACAAAATAACTTTTTCTGGATGACTATGAAGTATGGGGTCTTCATATCATGAGAATGAATGTACATTATTTTAATCATTCCTCCAAAGTACATTTAGTTCCTTTGTGTAAAGCTGTTTTAATTAGCAAAATTTGCAGAGTGCACTCTTAATCGATGTAAATTATATTAGCTGGATAAGTTTCAGGAAAAACCCTGGAACATCAACAGGAATTGTCAGCATGTCACGGTGAGCAGATTTGAGAATCTGTTAACGTAGCAGGCAAAATTTTTCATATGCCTTGAAGAATGGAAAATTCAAGTTTTATGTCGAGTTATCTTAAAACTTACCAAGTACTCACATGAAGAACACTCATCGATTGAATAATAACATTTTTGTTGGACACAATTTCCAACAGTTTACATAAGAATGGTCTACAAGTGACTTACACAAAAAGGCATTCTGCTTATTTTTATATATACATATACATTATATAATATATCTGTACAGTAGGGTCATTTTGAAGTACTATACCAATCTGTCAGTTGTTTAGTCAGTCATTTTGTGGTCTAGCTTTATGTATGTTTTTTCCTTTAACGTTCTGTGTATGTGGAAATAAGTGTACTTGTTGATGCAGAGGCTGGATGATTTCTGGTGATAAATCACCTCAGAGGGATAATCCAAGAGAAAGAGATGGATAACACATCCGAAGCTATCCCTGCTGACCACACCTCTCTGCCTCGGTGATCTGTTGGCCGTATAGCCTCTGACTCACCCCTCTTTCATTAATATTCTGGCAGGGTACATGCAGAAAGAGACATGCCGATAGACAGAGAGAAAAAGAGTAATACACACATATTTGATGTAGACAGAGACTTGGATATGCAGTGAAAGATTGAGGTGCATAAATAAGTGCGTCTTTCCAAGGAAAATTTTATTAAACAGTTAAGATAAACATTAAAATTTGTGGAAAATTGGTTCTGCCTCAGGCCATCCAAAATGTAGATGAGTTTGTTTCACCATGAAAACGTATTTGGTGAAGTACAGTACATCACTTGCTCGCCAATGGATCCTCTGCAGTGAATGGGTGCCGTCAGAATGAGAGTCTGAACAGCTGATAACAACATCATAATAATCCACAAGTAATGATGGATTTATTTCTCAAAAACAGCTTTTCACTTTACAGGATGTTACAGTAATTGATGTACTGGTGAGGTGTGGATTATTGTGATGTTTTTATCTCATTCTGACAGCACCCATTCACTACAGAGGATCCATTGGCAAGCAAGTGATTTTCGACAACTTTCATTTTTAGATGAACTATTTAAAATGTAAAAATAATAATAAAAAAAAATCACACTTAAACTTGTTGACAAGTGTATTTTTGCTACTTGATGTTTGTTTTTTTATGTATGGAGTTATTTAGTGCTATCTATGAAAATGTAATGTGGTGGATGTGGCATTTGTTGGTTTAGAAAGAAATTAGTTGATTTTTCTGTATTCACGGTTGAACCTTGTTTGTAGGATACTGTAGGTCGGGGTGGGGAACGTTGATCCTGGAGACCAAAACTCGGTCCTGGAGGGCCGGTGTCCTGCAGAGTTTAGCTCCAACTCTAATTAAACACACCTGAAGCAGCTCAAGGTCTTACTAGGCATGTTAGAAACTTCCATGCAGGTGTGTTGAGGCAAGTTGGAGCTAAACTCTGCCGGACACCAGGACAGCCCTGACCTAACTGCATCCTGAAGACCTTGATTAGCTGGTTCAGGTGTGTTTGATTAGGGTTGGAGCAAAACTCTGCAGGTAAACCGGCCCTCCAGGATCAACGTTCCCCACTCTTGCTTTAGATAAAGTACCTGAAGTTAGAATGTGAGGTGTGTTTACCAAAAATGCCCGTAGTAACACCCTTACACACACACACACACA
>JAUMHE010000037.1:1048723-1082526 GCA_032359235.1 Enteromius mattozi | reverse complement strand
GCCTCTGAGTCCTCCGTGCCCGCTGGAGAAGCTAACGGCTCGCTTCACCGCAGCATCTCGTGACATATATATATATATATATATATATATATATATATATACACACATATATTTATATATATATATATACATTTTCTAATGTTTCAAAATATTTTTTATAAATGCTACAGATTGACTTTTTTTTTGTGTTGTTTAAAAACCACTTAGCATTCCAATGTCCCTCCTGAGGTATAAATAAAAAGAAAACCTATAAGGGGATAAACTGTACAATAAAGGTTTAGGCAGGGCATTTAGGCAGTTATGGATTTTGTTAAAACTGCAAATCATTTGACATACTGTATAAGATATAGAAGAAGTGGGTGAGACGTATTAAGTTATAATATGAGGCAAAATTTAAGGACACTTTGAAAACCCAATCTTCTCAGTCAAGACCCGGAGGTTAAGAAGCCACTAATTATAACTCGGGAAGTTAAAGTTGCTGCCCCCTCTGGGGCTTTGGTCCCATGTAGGTCATTGGATGTCAGAGCGACAAGGCAGCGTCTGGGCATTTTGACACAGACAAATTTGTTTGAATGCCCCTGTGGCTGCCCGTGTCAGTTTTGCTCTCGGGGTGAACGTAGCTCTGGCAATTCCGTGATCCCACAACCCTGAGGGATGTTTGATGCCTCAGACGACTGCCTCAGACAAAACAACTGAATTTACTTTCTCTGAATGTGTACTGCGTATGTAGCCTGTCGCCAGGAAAACGGTGGGGTTTTCTTTGTCGGTACGTGAAAGGGAAATCAACACACTCTCTAAGATTGTTTCATGTTCTTCCCCTTCCTCTCTAAAGTTTTTCCACTCCAGGCAGTCTATGTTGCTGCTGTTTGGAGATAAAATTGGTATTCTAACAAGTGCTCACTGCAGTGGCTGATGTGGGGGGAGAAGAAAAATCAAGCACTTAAAAGAGCTCGAAATGGCAAATAGTGGTGATTTTCAGAATAATACCACAGCTGGAAATCAACCAACCAAAACCAGTGCTCACTGTGAATTTTACACACTAAAATGATCAATTATTAAACAACAAGTACTGATAGATATTAATATCATAGCTCTTTGATTTGAGAATTTCACACTGGGAGCAATTTGCAGTGACAAGACAAAGTCATTTCAAATGGCGACAAGTTGAGAACAGTTCGAATTTGATGAAAAGTAAAATGTGTCCCCATGGAAAAAAATGCAAGATCTTCAAACTACTTTTCCAAAAACATCTGTTACTGGTCTAAACAAAGACATAGCTCCGCCCCAAACTCACACCACTGGTTGAGTCACTGTTGCCATGTTAATCTATAGTCTGCTCAAGCAAACAAAGCAATAAATGATTATTGCATACATTATTGCAGACAATTGCATACATTATACTAATAATGAGCAATAAATACTTCTAGATACTGATATCATATCTGACTTGAAGGGTTCACTATGGTACCAATTCGCATAGACAAGCCAAAGTCATTTTAAATTAGAATTGGCCATGTGAGGCAAAAAAAAGTTTGACTTTCCTAGTGAAAGTGTAATTGCTGTTCTCCTAAATAAAATGAGACAAGTGAAGATTGTTTTCAAACATGTTTTCTGAACACATCCGCCATTGGTCAGCCCCACCCCAAAATCACACCATTGGTTGATTCGCTGTTGCTATGCTGGGCTAGTCTGCTCAAACAAACAATATTTTGAAAACACCAGTGTTTACACTTTTTTGGGGGTACTGGATGGGTTACTTTATAGTTGTCTCTGCAGATTAAGCTGAAGCTGAGAAATAAGTATTTTAATAAAAAATAAGGCAATTACATGCTACAGATTTTACTATCTCAACCTGCACAGGTCATTGCTTTTTGTTAGGTGAGTTAGCAATAACTCCTCTAGGCCACTTTAGCATTAATAAGAAGCGCCAGGTAAGGTGAGCATTTTTAGCTTCATCTGCCTCTTGTCAAGAAAAGTGCCATTTTGAAGAAAGTTCCCCATCACTCAACATGCGTAGCACCTCTTGTTTGACCTTTGGCTAGCATAGCATTTGGCTGGAATGTTTTTTTGGGAGTTTTTTTTTCTGCATGTAATGGTCTGAGTAAATCTGATCTCATTCACTTTCTCTCTTCACCCGAGAGGTTCAGCTTTAGACGATGAAGTCTCTCTAAAGTAACTCCTAGTCTGGTCCACCTGCTTTCACAAGCTGTAATTAGCATTAGCCTCTGGTCCTAATTAAATCGCAGATACGCTGTGTGATAACTCGACGTGAGAAAACGGAAAGGGTTTCAGGTTTCCACAAAAGCCTGAAGCTTGGCAGAATAAAGGAAGAAAGAGAAGGCCTTAATTGTTTCCTTGCTGTCGCTAGCACATGCTATTTTTGTCTTTTGAAAGGACAATAGCGATAAACTCCTAGCGTACAATGGCGTCACTAAAAGACAAGGCAGGGTAGAAATGTAGGCACGTAGCGAATACAACTTTGCATAAGCACATTTGAACAGAGGTTTGGTTTTTGAGCTAAGTGGATTTTGAATACAAAATGTATTTGCATCTTTGATTAATTTAAAGCTGTTAAAAAACCTTTCTCATAAACCAGCAAAGAACACTAAGTTAGTCATGTGTGGTTTGATTTTCTAAAAATATCTTAACACTGTGGCACTTAACCGTCATTTGCTTTGAAAAACTACTAAGTTGTTAAAGTTTTGGGGGTTTTTCCCCCTCTTTTGGTCACATCTTATCTTGTCTAGTGCACAAAGTAAGCCAATAGCTCTGTAATGCCCACTCACTCAGGAAATGCTCAGAATGGTGTTTATTGTAATTTGTTGCTTTTTCAAACCTGCTGTGATAGTACATTTGGGAGATCTTTTAACTCTTTTTAACTTGTATCATTACTTTATTTAAATCACTGGAAGCCAAATGGCCCTTCAGTCAGTGTTGTGTTTCTAGAGGTTGTTTTTAATGAAATCAACAGGGAATGATAGTTTTCTTACTGTATGTGTTAAAATGCTGCTTTGAGGCCTCTGCTGTAATATTGAGGTGACCTTGTATTTGGACAGGCTTTCTCAGTGAGGAGAATAACTGGTTGAGTGTTTTCTCTAGGCATTAGTGAGTAGACTAACTAATTAGATCTTTATCTGACCGGGTCAGAGCTCAGTGAACAAAAGGATGAAAATGAGTCGATGTGACTGGGGATGAGAAGGAGGTTAAACTGCTGGCATCGAAAGCTATAAAGAGAGGAACCAAATGTATATGGTTGATCTGCGGATAGTTGCCACAAGGCAAAGTTGTAACTATAATTATAAGGTTTACCATTTAGCTAATAGCTTTTTCAGGGTCTTCGGTGTGATCTCTTTAAAATTCTGGTCAACAGTGATGGGAACATTCAATATCTTTGATTGCATGTCAGCATTTAATACTTACGGCAATTTTGAAAGCCCTGAGCGAGCACCATGAATTCATCATTCTGTGTTTATCCCAGTGCATTGTGGGATATTAACATTTAATAGTTTGAAAGTGTTTGAGATATTCCTCTGGGTATAATATATTTTGTTGGTTTAATGTGCAACAATCATCTGGCATATTGAAGTTACATTATGCAGCCGTTGTAGGATAACTTTCACAATTAGGGCTGTTCAAGTAGTGCTATGTAAAGCTTTTTCCTCGTCAACGGGGTAATTAATACTCCCTTTAGAATTACATCTCTTCACATTCAATTTGCATAAAAGTCTTCCACGTTATTTGCATGCACTGCACGTTTCCCTTGACATAACCAACATGTTTACACGCTACATTCATAGCCATACAAACACACCCAGTTGCATACAAAAATTCCTATCGCATTTTCTTGGGAGTAATTTATATTGTGAGTATTTAATGAGGTTGATGTATTTTGAAACTCCTTACCTAATGTTGTTCCTACAGAGATGAAAGGACCAGCGCACACATTTTAGTCTTGAGGGACTGAAAGATTGACAGTTACGAGAGTATCCCATGGTTATGACACACTCTGAGGGTCAGTGGTAAATCAGCTGACGTCAGTCGAGGAATTGAATTGTCAATTTCAATCTTGAGCTTGGGCACCAGGGGAAACGGGTTCTCTGTTTCTGTGAGGGCTTTAGGAATGAGAAGTGACTATTGTAAAATTGGATGCTTGAATTCTAGACTAAATGGCTGTGTGGTGTGGCTTGGGTTTCATTATGCATGATTTCATGACAATATTTGTAGTCTAATGTAAAGGATTATTAAAATTTTGTTCGGTGTGATTTAATTCAAAGCATGAATTAAACATTCGTGAGTGGTGTCTCAGTACACAAGCAGTCTAAAGAAGTGGATAAATTAGGCCGGGTTGAGCGTTCTGTGATCTATTAGACAGATTTCTTTGAAGTTAAAAAATTGACCTGGGGCTTGATATCTATAGTGTCAAACTGCTATAAAGCCCCAAAATATGGCACATTGCATGTCAAGTTTTGTACTATATTTAATTGCTACTACTTGTAGAAAGAGTTGCTGGGACACTATTGGTATTACTATTAGGACAACTAAACTTTCCAATGCATAAAATACCAAGTTACTCACATGCATATATAATCACACACATTATTGCTGTTTTGTTAAGCCACTTTAGCTGTGCTACCAAGATGTTTTATGCATTTTTATAACCAATGAATCCAATTTTTTGTCTGCAATAGAGTGACATGTGGAATTGTGTTGTTTGGATAATGGTAATCCTAAATGAATCCTCAGAGGCACTGTAAGAACTCAGTGACTTACAAAGACTAATGGCTGTTTTACATTCTGTTCCCTAATTATGCTGTCATTTATGCTTTCTTTTAGAACAGTTTTGAGCCTTTATTGTTTAGTTGTACCAACATGGTTTTACATAATCAAGCATTGTTTACTTCTAAAACTAGCACAGTAAAGACAAAGTTTCACGGCTTTAGAAATTTGAATACATAAATGGTCTTCTTAAACTGGTTTTATTTATAATCAAAGCATAATTATTAATTTCTCAATTTTCTCTCCCCACTTTTTGTCTTTTGTACAGATCCAAGGACTGACAGATTGAAAGCATTGCTCAGCGATTCAAAAGGAGAGCTGTCAAGAAGTCAAAGACCATGAGTTACAGCTGTGGCAAGCGATGCTATAAACCTATAATGCGGACCACGTAAAATGGGGACTATGTTTGGCATTATGGCCCCTAAACAGCTGTGACTGCCCTCAAGACACTTTTTACCTCCAGAACCTGTGTCTTTGTAATCCTATTGGCCGTCCATCTCCTGTGATCATTTTTCTTATTTTGAGCCCTAACCTCTGTCATTTCCCACCTTGATCAAAACAAATCTAGTTTTTGCTCAAAAATGGCTTGCAGGTTCAGCTTATCTTGTGCTTTTCCACCCTGCTTCCTCATCCTCTCTCTCCCTATATTTCTCCTTCTCCATGCACCTTCTTTTGTGAGGGGTGACTGCTGGCTAATTGAAGGGGATAAAGGCTATGTGTGGCTGGCAATCTGCAGTCAGAACCAGCCTCCATATGAGACAATCCCACAGCATATTAACAACACCGTCCATGACTTACGGCTGAATGAGAACAAGCTCAAAGCAATTTTCTTCAGCTCCCTCAGCCGATTCACAAACCTTACTGACCTCAACCTTACCAAGAATGAAATCTCCTACATTGAGGATGGTGCCTTCGCAGGACAGGCCAATCTACAGGTCTTGCAATTGGGATATAACAAGCTAACCAACCTCACCGAGGGGATGCTGCGAGGGTTGGGTCGAATGCAGTGCCTGTATCTGCAGCATAACCTCATTGAGGTAATTGCAACCAATGCCTTCTGGGAGTGCCCAAGCCTTAGCAGTCTCGATCTTTCCTCTAATAAATTAGCAAGGCTGGATTCATCCACCTTCACTGTTTTGGGTGGACGGCTAATAGTGTGTGAACTGGCAGGAAATCCTTTCCATTGTGGCTGTGATTTGTATGGCTTCCTTATCTGGCTAGAGGCATTTGACAACGTCACTCACACATATGACAGGCTCCTGTGTGAGACCCCAAAAGAACTTTTTGGCTACCCTCTTCTGAGTCCTAGAGGTAATCATGGAAGAAATGTGCGTTCTATCCTGTCATCCATGTGTAAAGATGGAGTGATTGTTGGTGGCATAACGGCCCTGCCTCCTGACTTGGACTCTTCTGGGATGGGGATTGATTTTTATGATCCGATGGGACCTTATCCCCAGCCCACAGCTTCATCAACCACAGACCCAACATACAGCCCCACCATTAAGTTACAAACAGTCTCCCTCTCCACTGCATCTCTCTTGGTTCAAATACCCAAGCCCTACAGTAAGATGTATATTCTAGTACAGTATAACCACACCTATGTATCAGACATAATGAACTTGAATAAAAAGAAAGAGATTGTCAAACTTAACAAACTAATGCCCCACACAAATTACACCTTTTGTGTTGCCTCCATTCGCAATTCCCAGCGGTACAATCACACTTGTCTGTATTTTGCAACTCGCCCTACAGGGCATGAAGACTTCCAAGCAACCCCTTCTACCACCACCCATTACATTATGACCATTCTAGGCTGCCTGTTTGGGATGGTCATTGTGTTGGGCTTGGTGTACTACTGCTTACGTAGGCGTCGAATGCAGGAGGAAAAGGAAAAGTCTATTAGTGTTAAGAAAACTATCTTAGAGATGCGCTATGGGCCAGAAGCAGCTGCTGCAGCAGCCAAGGACCCTTCGGCTTTGCAGAAACTCCATGACCAGTCTCATCATCAACACCACCACGGCAAGCTGTCCCAGTCAGCATCCTCCAGCTTGGGCGTCCTTCATAGTTCAGCCAACACCACCTCTTCTCGGCTTTCTTCCCTTCCGCAAGTGGAGAAGATGGCTACAGCTTTCTCAGAAGCCATGGCCGCCAATAAGGGCAACTACATGGATGTAAGAACATCAGCAGGAGGAGAGGAGCGAGTAAGAGATGGAGTTGTAACAGGGTCAGGGGATGAAATCACAAGGGATGAAAATGGGATTAATGGAGGAGATGACTCTGATGATGATGGCCGAGATTCAACATCTGAGATCTCCACCATTGCCAAGGAGGTAGACAAGGTAAATCAGATTATCAATAACTGCATTGATGCGCTCAAACTAGACTCTGTAGCTGTTGTGGCAGCAGCTGTGGCTACTGCAACTACAGCGGATAACACTGCCTCTCCACCACCTCCTAGTGTCCCTTCATTAGCCAGGGGGCTAATTCCACTTTCTCCTACCATCACAGAGACGTGCCAGATCATGTCGTCCCCTAAAATCCGTCCTCCACCTCCTGTTCCTCTTGTTTTGCCCCTTTCTGAGCGGCCCGGCATCAGCGGAGGTGGGTTTCTCTCCCCTCCCTACAGGGACCCACCCCCAGCTACAGCATCCCGGCCGTTGCAGAGGCAACTCAGTGCAGATGCTGCAGTTGTTCCTATCAACTCTGTTAAAAATCGCTGCAGCGTTTCTTCCGGAGGCTCTGTTAAAAGTGCTCGGGTCTTCAGTCTGGACGTCCCCGACCCTCGAGGCACAGAGCCATGCAAGTACCCTGAGAAAGGCAGCCCTGTTCGGTGCGGGGAGCCCATGGAGAGGTTGCCCTTAATAGGGGTTCAGGGAGTCAGTAATGGCAGAGGAGATGGTGGCAGCGGGGGTGGAGGGGGAGCCGGTGGTGGCAGTGGTGGTTCGGGTGGGTGTGGTGTTGTGGTCGGAGGTGGGGGCAGCACAGCTCAGCAGCACCACTTGGAGGTGCACCCAGACTACCACTGCTCAGAGCACCGACACTCCTTCCCCGCCCTCTACTATGAGGGTGCCACTGACTCCCCTGCCCAGAAAGTCTCCTTTCTAAAGCCTCTCACTCGCACCAAGAAGGACACTGCCTATTCACAGCTTTCTCCCCGCCACCACAATTACTCAGGGTATTCATCTAGCCCTGAGTACTCCTCTGAGAGCACGCTAAAAATCTGGGAGCGCTTCCGACCATACAAGAAAAGCCCCCGTGAGGAGGCCTACATAGCCGCTGGCCATGCTCTTCGAAAGAAAGTGCAGTTTGCAAAGGATGAGGATCTCCATGACATTCTGGACTACTGGAAGGGGGTGTCAGCACAGCAGAAACTGTGATACTTGCGAGAGACATGACAGCAGGAAGAGAGGTTGAGGAGAACAGAACCGATGACTCTTGAGACAGCTCGGCAGACTCCATCAGCAGGTGCTTTGGTCCCTATAGGCCACCACAGAGACAAGTGTTCTGAAAGAGACAGAATTAAGCAGGTGTTCCAAGCTCATTAAGGCATAGATAAGCAACCAACCAGAAATGCACAGGAAATGTGGTACTTAAAAAGGCATCCAGTTTCAGTTTAGAATCCCTCCATTTTACCTTGTGTACCACCTATGCTCTCTTGCACTGTAGTTTGACAAGATAATAGTCTTAAATGAGGAATTAGTGGTTTTATTTTACAAACGTCTGAATATAGTCTCGAGTGATGGTGGTAACTAATGCTTGTCAAGATGATTGTTTTACAATGTTAATTAGTAAGAGGGAAAAAAAAAGAAAAGAAGTGAGTTTCACTTGGCTGAATCCACAGGTCAAACCATGGATACCCTGTTCACACTCATTCCCTTATGTTTCTCAAGCAAAGCATATTCATTGATTTGAGACACCTACTCAGATTTTACACAGCATGTGTGGGACACAGTTATCAAACCAGAGGCAGCAATTTGGACATGCTTTATATTCAAGCAGTGTGGCAATTCATTGTTAATTTATTTTTGGCATTTGCTTGTGGCACAGCCAGCCTCAAAGACATTTTTCTGTTAATTTGTAGATACTTTAGACAGTTTTTATTTCATTCTAATAAGGGAAAGAATAAAATGGGGTTTAAGAATGGAAGCTTTATGTCTATGTTTGATTTTAAAAGTGGCAGCTAGATATAGACCCCATTTTGTAATAGGCTAATATACACAAGGTTACCATTATGTATTAAATATTGAGGCATGTTACACAAAGAGTTTGCTTTGTTTAGCCTGTTGGGAGGCAAAATGCCAGTGCTTAATTCAATGACACACTTTCACAATGGCAAACCTAATTTGCAACCTATAATTTCATGAAATGTTGATAATATAATTTCATAATAACAGTCATGCTGGTGAGTAAAACTTTTCAATAACCTGCTAAGCTTATGACAGGCACGGAAATCCTTGAACAGGCTTCACATATGTAAAATACTTATTTTTATCCGTCATTGATTCCACAGAATTCTATGCCATATTTGCATTTCAATGATTACTTGGTCAGGTCTACCTCAATACTATAGTAGCTCTGCTGTTATTTCTCCCTATTGATCTGGCCTTCTGTTTCCTGTTAAAACCCACATCTCCTGACCTAATGTCAGTTATGGTCAAACTAGGGATGGTATGAAACAAATTCAATTATTTCTCAAATCTCATTTTTTTAATGCCTTGTTATTGTCCTTTCATGACTTTATAGCGAAAATTAATTAGTAATTTGCAGCAGAAGAGTCAAGAGGTCACAGAGGTGCTAATATTATTAACACTGCCAGATTGGAGAAGTGATTGAAATTAATCTCGCCCTTTCCGGTCAGGTCATAACCCAGAATGCATCCCTGGAGTTTTGAAGATTCGCCGGTGGCAATGAAAGGCAAGCTAAAGCTCTTCTACTTAAGAGCAATATATTAGCTTAAAAATACACCTCATGCTCTACAAAATAGGCCTCTGGGCTTTGAAATTTCAGGCAAGGGTATTTTTGACGACAAAACATTAGCATTCGTTGTTAACTAATGAATGTAGATCTCAATAAATTATGATTGACATGCACTGGGTTTTCTCAGCGTTGAGTGCAAACGTCATTAGAATCCAGCCTGTACATGTGAAACTGAAATTCATTTTACAGTTGCAGTTGGCCAGTGGTGAAACTTATAAACTCTCAGCGTGCATCAATAATATGTCACATAATCCTTCAAGGGTCAAAATCAATGCTCTGTAATTGAGAATTGACACTGTCAAGTCAAAATTCAAAGGTTTGCCTTCAGAGCCATTTTAGTAAAGCCTCTCACAGGGAATTCCAGATTTCAGTGAAAGTCTAATAAGGCGAGATGAACATTGGCTACCCTGTTAAGAAGAAGCTATATTAATGCTTAAGCTAATGTTTTTGTTGTGTGTATCTGTATAGAATAGTGTAAGAATTGAACAGTATATGAACAAAGTAAACATGGATTGATATGAATATCACTGACAAACATAGCAAGAGCTTGCAACAAATCGACAAACCCACACATGCATATATTCCACCATCATTAGCTTTCTTGAAATCTCATTTATTCCTATTTAACTCCAAAAGTAGTTTTATTTTTCTTCCCCCAACTATTTTCCTAAATTCAGTTAGGAGATGAGTTTTCTAAACAGCCTCAAGGCTTGCATTATTGCACTGTGGTTGGGAGATACCAAGCTAAGACAATTGGAGATAAATTATTATGCTCTTGGAATGTTTTAAGTATATTGTTGGCATATGGGAATGACAGTTATTTGTGGTTTGATTCCCTGCTGATAAGTTGTTTCTTTGGTAACTTATGTGTGTGTGTGTGGTCTTAAAGATATACAATGTTGATCAGATGTAACTGATGGATGACTGTGAAAACTGTGACAAACACAACCAACAAGAGAACAATCTATACTAGCAATGGTTACATACAGTATATGTACAAGTAGTATTAGATTTCCAATGGGTATGTCCAGTGAAAACAAAATCGCTGTATGTGTACACGTACACACAAACACTCACACATGTACACAAAGGCATATGCAGAGTCTACAATCTACACATAATGTATAAGTTTACAGACACATAGTCTTAAAAGTGCCCTCTTGGCACTAAAACAAAGAGCGAACTATTTTAAAGGACGGTGCCAAACATTTGTAAGATTGTAACTGTTATTTATTTGTCGAAGTAACTGCATTGTTTTATGATTGAAATGTCATTGTAGTTGGCGTTTATTTAATGTGATTTTTCATTTCAGAGGATGCTATATATTAACATAATGGATTAATTTTTGTGTGCCAGAATGCCCTCCTGATCAGGTGTACTTGAGGCCAAAACACAGATACTTTTGTATAATTTGGATGTGAATTGTGTTTTGATTGATTTCCAGGTATATTATGTAGCTTAATATATCCAAATTAATGGATAATTACATCAGGGCTGTATAGATTTGCATAAAAAAGACATTCTGCGTGTTATGCTCAAGCATTTTGAATTTGGAACTTACTAGAAATACCTCAGGAAAAAATAAAAAGTAGTTTTGCTCACATAAATGCCACTTAAACTCCCACAACACCGGGTGAGTAAAGTTCCCTTCTCTATACGGTTTTACCGAGAACCATAGTTTCAACAGTTTCCGTCCTCCCACTAATAAAGTTTTAAGCAGCGAAAGACTTACGGCCCACAATTCTCTGGCTTCCTACCATCTTGTCCATGATGATAATAAGCCTTTCAAAACCAACCATTGTCCTCTAATGCACTTGTCAAATTTAGTTGCATGTTGAGAGTGTGATGAATCCTTTTTTTGCTCTTTTTTTTCCTTCCCTTTTTTTCCCTGTTAATGTATTGTGCCAGCAATTTCTCTTTCATATCTCTGTTCCTCATGCTCCAGCTGAGTGTTCGTGCTCACGCTCCTGAAGCCTTTATGAAATGAATTTGGTGTGCGGTTAAAAACACAAAGATTTTCTTTTTTTAATGAGCTGTACGTACTTTCAACTGCTTTAATCAGGCCAGGCCCCCGCAAGACCCCTGATTAGACACCAGAACAAGGAATAAAATGTCATTCGCGCTCTCCATGGCACCACTCCGGGTTTAATGCAAAAAGATTCGAATCGCAGAGCATTCCCAACCCCCTTATCTTGAGATGGGTATTAACTCAGCAGGTTAACCAAGACCTTAGAGAAGAACCTGCTGTGATTGAGGCTCGAGTTTTGCATGCCTTTCAGTCAAACAATTTTTGAGTAATAAGTGAACCGAGCCTGGGGAAGAGAACAAATTTAAGCAAGCGATGGATCAGCACACATTATTAGTATAGCTCCAGTAATAAGATCAAGTTTGATGTAAATTACTAATTCAGTTGCTTTCATGCCAGCTTTGCATAATTTAGTTTTCTGTTTTGTACAGGTTTGCAAACTGCCTTGTTTTATGTGTAAACTATTTAAAGTTATGAAAAATGCACTGTACTTTTTTTGGGGCATGATCTATATATTACTCCATCTTCTTTTAGCGAATTCCTACTTTCCCAGTAATTAATTAGGTTAACATTGCTGTCAAGTGATTAATCACTTTAAATGGATGCGATTAATTGCTTGACAGCACTACTTTAATGTTAACCTAAGACACATATACAGCAAAATGTCGAGTAAAGGTAGATACGTGGAAAAGCTCTTGAGGGCGAACTTGACCTTCATTGTCTACAAATCCAAAAGTCTTCTCAAAAAGAGTGTTTCAAGAAGTCAGGCTCCATATTTTGGTATATATCGCCCACTTTTTCCAGTTCGAACAATTCCTAATACATAAAAAATGGTTTGACTAACCTGTCATGGCACATTAGAGAAATACAATGGGTTTCGAATGCTGTTTCACATTTATTTTATGTCAGGATTGAATTAGCACAGTCTACAATTGCCTAAAGGCACTAGTCTAACTTTCACGTTTCGATAGCAAACATTACTCCCATCTATTTAAAATCTACAGGTCAAGTCCTCCAAACATCTTCACACTTCCTGTAGGGCAGGCAACCTCTAGAGGTAGGACAGGAAGATAATGCAGCTGCCTTCATACTGTGAGGGTCAAGCTAAGGTTGAGGGTTACACTCAGAAAACAGGGTGAAAGACACAGGTCCACAGTTAAAACGCCAAAGATGTGGTTCAAGGCACGGCTCAGCCCGATTCATTTTTAATGCACCTCAAACATCAAACTAGCCTGAGTCTTGTAAGTTCTGTCAGGTTGCGAAAAGTTCTATTATACCGTATACACTTTTAATGCATATGTACTGCATAAGTAGTCATGTGTGCCAGTTTTGAGGAAAAGGTCTACAGGGGGTCTTTTGGAAATGGCATTTGTAATGGCTTTCACCCTAAGCAGGGATTTAATTACTCCTATATGCCAAAGCCGGGCTTTTTATCACGCCATGGAAAGATTAAAATGTCCCTCAATAGGTTTTCTTTTCTGTCTGTTTTGTTATTAGCTGTCAAGACTGTTAGACAGATACATTAGTTTACAGCATCTCAGCTTTGTTGAGAAAATATGCCGCTCAATTTCGTATTTGCAGCCCCTTGGAGTAATAATAAATACGGGTTATTTCGCGGGTTGCATTGATCAGTCCGGATAGGCAGCGATATTGGCCAAAGGCGCATTCTTGTTTAACCAGGCAATCAATCTTTTCGTGATGACCATGGGGCCATCGGATTTTTTTATTCATACAATTCAAGAACTCCTCACAGCATTTTCCGACCTCTTTGAGGTTTCTGAGCTATAGATGGTGTGGATATTTCATTCTGAGTTGAGTGAAATGCTTCGATAGTTGCGAGAAACCCCAGAGACGTGGCGTATGCGCAACAGGAAAAAAGACTAATTTTTCACTCATATCCTGCCATATGTTCACAACACTGCTTTGCACGATCACTAAATTGAGGGCCTCCGGTTATCGCATGAGAATGACTTTTATACATGTGTAGTGTATGAGTTTGAGGAAAAGCAATAAATGTGAAAAAAAAAGCAGTTTGTTTTGACCTCCGGGTGTGATGTTCCATTTAGAAACATGCAAAGTAGATGTGCCACACTAGGGTGAGTGAGGGAAAAAAAAAAGAGGAAGCACAATGAGATATTCACTTGAAAAGGAAGAGGAAAACACAAATCCTCTTAAAGTAAGGGACATGGTTTTGCTCTTTGATTTTCCTCTCACTTTAAAAGTCAGCTTGAAATGGGGTTTGCAAACCATGTTACTAGTGTTACGGTGCAGGTTTTAAAGTGAAACTGGATATTCAATGAGATCAGAATAAAGTGTGGGATATGATTTTATCCACTGAGAATTGTTTGGATAGTGGAAATTGTCTCCATATTAAAGGTGGTTAGAGGGGAGGGGTTAGAAAATAAGAGGACCTTAAATGTCAGACGAAGAGGAAATATTTAGTTGAAAGATTAGTAAATGGTCAGTTTGGATTTTATGTTACATTTTTTCACAAAGGTTCACCTTACATTTTTGCTGAGGGAGCAGATATTTACAAAGATTTGCATTACATGAAAAGCACATTATGGTTACAAATGCATTTTGGATATAGGCTGAACTGCACAAGTAAAAAAAAATAATAGAATTTATGATATAATTTTGGATAGTTGACATCAAGTGTCATATTCATGCTAAACTTTTAACTAACTTTTATTTATTCATTATTTTAATTTATACACTACCATTCAAAGGTTTGAGGTCAGTAAGACCTGTTGTTGTTGTTGTTGTTATTATTATTAATAATAATAATAATAATAATAATAATTGATACTGTAGTTCAGAGAGGATGCATTAAATTGATAAAGCATATATTTAAAAATATTTACATGTATTTATGTGTATTTATTTATGTTCATATAAATTATATCTAAATATATTTAATATATAAACTTACTATGTTTCTTCAATATATACATGCATGTGTGTGTATTATATACACATAATAAATATACACAGTACACATAAACACATTATTTAAAACTCTTATTTTGGATGTGCTTAATCGGGATTAATCTATTTAAAATATATTACAATTTTTAAAAAATCTATTACATTTCACAATATTAATGTTTCAACTGTATTTTTGATTAAATAAATGCAGCCTTTGTAAGTTTAAGAAACCTGGTTACCCCAAACTTTTGAACAGTAGTGTAACTGTGTGTTAATAACTTTTTATGCAAATGGTTGGAATTTCATTCTAAATGTGTTGAATGTATGAGCCAAGTGTATGCAGCTGTGTTTCAATTGCTTTGCCCTTTCTGCTAGTTTGCCTTGCTCTGACCTCCGTCGGGTTTAGTTCGGTTTATTAAGTTCTTTTATTTTGATTTGAGTTGAATTGATGAATTCAGACAGGGCTATAAGAGTATGTGCTAATGCAGACTCAAGGACGGCCCTGCTGCTGTCACTACATAGTAGATAAGACCTCTAAATGAGGACTTTTATGTCTGCTATTTCTAAAACCCTGCTGATGGTTTAGTGCCACTCCGTATTGTAAGTATGGATTCAAAATGGACCCTATTTACTTTTTTTTTTTTTAAATGGCTATCCTCAAATCTTCAATGAACCTCTTTAAAAATCACTATCAAAGTCATTAGCTTGCTTATGTCAGATAGCCAAGTTGCCAGAATAATCTCAATGTTACTAATAATGGAGATAGATGGCCTGTCCGTTTTTGTCAATTGAGAGCCTTTCAGCTGATAACACATTCTTTAAAAATAAAAAAAAAACCTTTCATCTTAAATTAACCACTAATAATACTGCTTCTTGTTTAATTTCAGCCATGTAGGCTAGTCCTTGCTAGCTTTTGTTTTAACTCATTCTTTTTCTCTCAGCGTTTGGTTAAAAAACATTCCCAAATGAAGAGGATAATCCAACTCCAAATTAAAAGAGCCTAGTTGGCGCTTTCATCGTGCCCGTTTTAGCGTTCCGACCCCATTTCAAAAGCTTTTATGTTTAGGGAATCAGGCATAGAGGAAGCTAGCGCTACATAAGCTAGCCTAGCTGTGGTGGTGCTATCAGTTTCCAGTAATATTATTTAGTGAGGTTTGAAAACACCAACAAACAAAGCTGCTAACAAAGTACTTAGCATCATGCTAAAAATTCTCTGTAGATAGAGATGCTGATTGCCTGAAAGTGTGAGGATTAGCATGCTAGCTTGTTGTGAAATGTGTAGTTTGTTTATTTTGTGTGTGGCATGGTTTCACATATGCTAAGTGAGTGACTAGCAATCAGGCAACTCATTTTCCTCGGTTCACATTCGACGGTCAACCGAAGAGAGGGTCATTTTACATAGCAGCGTGTTTTCAGCCTCTTGCCGGGTGTGATATTCGGAACGTGTCTAATTCCAGCGGTCTCTAAATGAGTCTACGGCCAGCATGTGGGATCTTGTGCTCTCTGCATGCATAATATGCTGCAGATAATCATCTTGGAGTTAGCGCAGCATAGAAATCTGTTGGCGACAGCCTAGAAAGTGCTGTATTGATTCAAGCTAACAGATACCGTGATGCATTTTCCCATTTTCACCTTTTTGATTTGATTTATGTGATGATGCAAATTCCGTCTCTTGTTTGATCTTAAACACTGAAAGTTAATAAAAAACAGTGATGAATTTCCAAACTTGCGTAAAGGCCAATGGCTGTATTTAGTTGTTGCGTAGAGCTGATCAGGAGTGCATTGTGGGAATCTGGCATTATAAAAAAATAATCTAGGCTATGAACCATTTTAGGATTGATTTATGTGTTTAAGTATTGTCTTTTTATTAATTTACTTACTCTGTGCACCGATCGAGTTTACAATGTTTAGGTCACCTGAACGGAGTCACTTATTAAAATGAAGGAAATGCGAAAACATCTGTGAATTTTGTAAAGAGTCTATGACTGTTTTTCTACCAAGCTTGTTCTGTATATCATCATTTGGGGTGGGACCAGAGTGTATTTGGGGAGGGGTTTTTTTGTTTTGTTTTGTTATTTTTTTAATGGTCGGGGTCGTGCAATGATCTGTAATTAAGATGACAAACTATAGACTGAAAAAAGACATGAAAATGAAATAAAGTGTTATATTTGCATGATTTCCTGTATTTTCAATGAGCCTAAAATTTATTGTTGTGTATATTGAGTGGATGTATGTCAAAAACACTATGAAACTCAAATTCAGAGTTTTTTCTGTAATGTTTTGTCATTTTATTTCCCCCCGGGCTTTACTGACTTACTTTTTTCAGACATCGCTTCCACTGCCATCACATTTAAACTCATTTACATGTATAATGTATTCAACTGCCGCAGTAAATGAATCAATTACCTGATGAAACGATAGGTCAGATCATTGTCAAACGTGACCATTTACATCAAAACTTTGTAATTGTTACTGTGTACCCTTAATTTACTTTGGCCTTCATCATACAACTGAACTCGAACCGAACAAACCCTTTCATTCAGTAATAGTGGGGTTAATTGACATGCATCCATGTTTAAAGAAAATGCGCATTCATTGGTTGGAGAGGTCAACCGTTGAAAATGCTGACAACAAACTATTAGCATTTGCGAATTAATCCCATTACTAATTAATGACAACCCACCCCCTCAGTGTCTGACCCAGGAATGTAGAGATTGCTTTAGCATTTTACTTAGTTTATTTGATTATTTTACATATTTAATGTAATCCAAATATGGTGGTGAACTTGATAGGGGTCCTACGGTAAATTGGTTTCGGTGTCACCTTGATTATTCGTTGTCTCCCGTGGCATTTCCAACCCATTTCATTTATGTATTTCAGTGTTGGTTTGTCTACTACTTAATTAACTCAACTTAGCAAGAAGTTAATGTAGAGAAGTCAGTACACATTAAAGAGTGGTTTACCTTGCACATTTAGTTTCTCTAGGTTCCTCTAGTACTGAAGTCTTTGTTGTTCTTTAATGTTTTAACAGCATTGATTAATCACCTCCCCTAGTTATTGATCTTCAAACATCCCAGAAGGCTTGTCTTCAACTGCTTTCTTAAGAGAGGTTTATTATGAAAGCGTCTTTGAACTGTCAAAACAAGTACCGAAAGGATAATTTGTCAACTCATTTGATTCAGCGTCAAGGAAAATTGACAAACTCTTATGACAGTTGAACTTCTCTGAAAATCCTTGTCCCTTGATGGCTCAATTGTGAGATACTTATGTATAATTCACAGCATTATCTGGGAGTCGGAAGTCTGAAAACCACTTGCTCAGAGACTATGATGGCCCAAATTCAATCCATCTGACAAATAAACTCCACCAGCTGCAATCGATTGGACACATTCTTGCTCCGACCCATGTGGGATGGCGGAAATAGAATATCTGCTGGTTGCAAAAGTCAGTTTGACCATTGGAAGTCTTTGAGTGTCTAATGAAATTGTTTGTTTGTTTTTTTATCCCATCAATATACTCAATTTGAGATTGGCGTTCAAAATCAAAAAATAAGGTTCCACATCAAAAAGTGACTTTTGGCCTCTTGGTTTACCTGTACTTAATTAACCCCGTGTCTCCAAGAGGACAAGATGTTGGACAAGAGGTCACAGGTTACGTTCGCTTTGATCACCAGAGCTAGAAGCTCTTTCGCAACTCATTATGATGAAAGGGAGATTGATTTTGGATCCATGTATGAAATATTCTTCCCTCTGCATGGACCCATAAATACAGTTGACTCAGTTGAACCTTGGTCCATTGTTAAATGTGACATTCATTGCTCTGTTTGTTCTTTATTTGGTGATGATTCTCATTCTTTGTCTCTCAATTTCTGTACAAAAGATCTATTTCTATATTTGCAATAAATTTGTATCAAAAAGAACATGTTTGTGTTTGTATTGAGTTCTGTTCCCCTGAATCTATCTATCTGTCATTCATATTAGTTTGTATATTGTTTCTATATATACACATATCACATTAATTCTGTTCTTTTTAAGTCAAAAGACAGTTATATGACATTCAATTTAATTTTTTCTTTACATTCAAATTGCAATCCTGCATCCTTAAGGAACTGACTTAATCTAAATTAAATAATTTTTATTATTTAATGAGGTCTTAATTTAATTGAGTTACTGCCACAGTGATTTAATGTTTTAATGTCTTTCATTTGCAGGCTTAGCACATATTGATATGCAGTTAAATGTGATTAATTCAAGCCACCTTTTCAACCTTTTTGACACAGAACACTGAGCTTCGGTTGCGACCAATGAATCTAATGAGAAAGCACCATTTTCTCCCATCATGACTGAGTGAATGGCCTGAGAGGAAGAGCGTGAGTATGAAAGCGCGAGACTGAGTGATGACTCTGACTCAGCTAATGTGTTGTCAGTGTTTGCGATGACTAAAATGAGGTAATGGCAAAACATCTTACACTTTTACACAGAAACACACACTCGCTGAAAACATAAGTGAGATCAGGAAGCAAACTGTCCTAAATGCACATACCCAGAATGCACCCAATAAACAAATACACAGTTTAGCGCTGTGCACAGCCAGTGACAACTGCGTAGCACTTCAAATAAGCAGACGGCGCCAATGTTTATCTTGTTACGGTGTGTTGGCCCATTAATTAATTAGACTCTATAATTTCCCCTATTTGTACCAACCTATTTGTAAGTTTACATTAAATTCTTGGAAAACAGAACCAGAATGTTGAGTCTAATTTGCTCACTGTGTTTATTTGGAACTACCCCAAACCTGACCATGCGTGTCCACTGGGATGAAGATGAGTGGGCGTTTTTAATTAATTCTTTATGGGAGCTTAGCAGCAGGGCATAGTGGGACTGAAAGCGGGGTGGCGGAAATGTTGAGAGCGTCAGAAAGTTAGAAAAGTTCCTTACACTCACTCCCTTTTGTCTGGGCCTAGCTCTTGCTTTTATCTTTGCTCTTCACCAGAATGAATACAGAGAGCATTATATTGTGCTTCAGCTGCTGATATATGGAGCCGTGTGAGCCGTTATGGTGTGTGTCGAGGCTGTAATGAGTGGGCTGGATCAATAGAGGGGCGGGGAGGGATGGGGTTCTCATACTGCACCCCGCTCGCTGATTTAAGGGTCAAGCAGGGTGTTTATGTTCGCCCGTAGCGTAATGGACTCACTCTGTGTCTTGTCCCCATTCCTGATTCATTTCCCATACATGGTGTGTCAGGAACTTTAATGCAGGGTACAACTGCACTCCCCCTTGCCCTCAAGACCTTGATGGGCTACTCCGAGGTTCTCTCCTATTACTCATTTGAATGGTCATTGATGGATTCCTCCAATCAATGAAACACACTGCTCCGGTTTAATCAGGAGTATGGCTGGAATTCTAATCTTTGGATGGTGTTTAATTCCAAGCATGCAGGTTATTGTCTTTTGTTGCAAATGTTTTCTGTTATAATCAGCTGTTGTAGGACTGTTGAAGTGGAGAAACAGCCACATTAAATGAACGGTTCAGCAGGTTAATTTATTTTGATATTTTGGACAGTATAATTTCTGTTTGATCATCTAGACAGCATTTTGATCTAAAGTAAACAAAAATCTACAGCAGAGGGACCAGTCGTGGCCTAATGGATAGGGAGTTGGACTTGTAACCCAAAGGTCCGGCAGGGATTGTGGGTGGTGGGAGTGAATTCCCAGCACTCTCTCCACCTTCAATACCACGACTGAGGTGAGACCCCTGAGCAAGGCACCGTTTCCCCAACTGCTCCCTGGGCGCCGCAGCAGCAATGGCTGCCCACTGCTCCTGGGGTGTGTTCACGGTGTGTGTGTGTGTGGTTGTTCACTTCTCACTGTTACAAAAAGAATGCAAAATCATGTTTTATGGGGTTTGATTAGCACATATATTCCTTGGGTTCGAACCCACAATCACGTGATCACATCTCATCTTGTAACGCATCGCTCTACAACCTGAGCACAAACAACCTATACGGGCGTATTGGTTGGAGGACATGTTGCTAAACTTCTCCATTTTACATTTTGGAAAGCATTTTCTGATGTATAGCCTTGTTTTCATATATTTGTTGTTGTTGAAAAAAAGAAAACTTTTGTTAAGGAATGTTTTCATCAGTAATTTTGTTGACTGGATTGACACATAGGCCTAATATCTTTCTCCTTCTAGTCTCCTTGCCTGTTTCCCATGTCATCTTCTACTGAGGTTCTTCATCTTCATCTTCAGTCTCATGAGGTGCACTCTACTTCCTTTGTACACAACCTCGCTTTGTAATACTTTATAAATGTGGTCCTGTCGACTTCCTGAAGGCAATGTTGATCTTAAAGGCTGTTTTCCTTCCTAGGTACTGTATTGCCAAGAGGGGAACACCACAGCAAACATGGTCTAACAGAGCTGAAAATTGCTGAAAACTTGCTATTGAGACGATATTGTGTTTCTCGTACACAAACAAACACTTACCCATCATCCCTTTCTGTAGCTCCCTGAAGGTGGGAAACTCTCTTCCTTTCCATATTTTAACAACAATATCATGTACGTGAGTTGGATGCGATGTCCTCTGTGTGTTACAAGCTTTGATGCAACACTAGCTCGCATTTTTTTGGACTGCAGTGATTGTGAATCTGCAATTCTCCATATGCAAACAAACCGAGGCTCATGTGAAATGAAATTAGCAGTGCTCGGTTGAGTGCTACAGTAAGTAAATAAGAGAAAAATCAAAGCCTTTAATCATGTCTAACTCTATAGGCGGCTTCAGCACTTAAAGCACTTTGGTCCAATTAAATCCATTAACTGAGCCGTTTCACAGATCATATAATGGGTGTTCCATTCCTTACAAAAATGCAATTTATGACACATCCTTGTTGATTTAACCGTCAAACAGCTACTAGCCTTGATTTGTTTATTGGAGAACAAAACACAATCTTCAAGCAAGTCAATGATTCATTTATGTTTCATTAGCTCTGTTTATCTTCTCCTGGAGTGTTTGAGAATTAGCCGCATCATGAATGTGGTTCATTGTCATCCTCGTGGTTCATCTTCGATGACTAAAAACCCTGGAGGGTTTTGTAAGCCCCTGCCTTCCAACTCGTGATTACATTTCTACCGATGTTTTTCGATGCCTGTCTACCAGTAGTACAAATCTAATCTTACTCCAGGGCCAAATAATAAACAAGATGCTAAATTAGGATGCAGGGTATGAGCGTTTGTTGTGTTTAGTAAGTGGTTGTTTCTTCAACCTACAGGCACTTTTGGCCCTGTAGACTTTCTTCCTTCTCCCCGCACCCCTCTATACGAATGATGAAAGTCAAAGGGAACCAAAATGTTTGTTTAAAATCCCATTAACTTTTACTGTATGGAGAAAAACAGAAACATTCTTCAAAATTTCTTCTTTTGTGTTCAAAATGTGGAAAAAGTCAATTGAGTAAGTTTTGACTAAATGTTCCTCTTTGATTTAGCTATCGATTTAAATTGCATCGTGTGTAGAGCAATTAAATAATGTGCAATTATTTAAAGTTATTGTGCAATTCCTTTAAAGCTTCCTTTAATGAATGTCTAAGCTTAACTCTCTAAGGGTTAAATTTCTAAAAGTGTCAAAATTCATACTATATAGCAACAGCTGCTGTGTTTTAAAGTTCACAACAACCCCAAGCACAGTTTCATAATGAGTAGAAAGGACCCAAAGCATATGCACCTTTATCAAATCAATTACAGTGACGCATAATTAAGTCCAAAACTGTCCCGGCTCAGTTAGCAGGAGTACTAATTACAACACAAAAATACCCGGCAGTCATTTTCATTTCAGAAGAGAATCAAATTAAGTCCAAAGGGATGAGAAACACAACAGGGAGTGCTGCAGGAGAGATCTGTATGTCACATTATCCTCCAACACTGTTTAATTAGTCTTTATAGGTTTCAAACGGAGCGATGGACTCCAAAGACAAGCCATCTAATTATAGATAGCGTGCATAAATATAAGTAAAATCTCAAGTGTAACTGAATTAGCTTTTTAAGAAAGCACGGCTGTCCGTTTTATGCCTGGCATTCCACTGTATGATTTGGCAGCACTTAAAATCAACACAACAGCATTCGCAAGCCATTTAACTTACAAAATGTGACATAAAAAACTAAATATTATGTGAATTTTTATCATAAGGAATTGTGGGTGTTATGTACCAGATTCAGTGCATCACCTACTTTTAAGATTTTGACTGTTGGCTGTCACATGTCGAGAGCATCCCGATGGATCCCAAAGGTCAAGACTGTTGTTATTTGAGTGCTTGAGAGCATTTCTGGTTTGGTTTGACAGTAATTGTTCTCCACTTATCGCATTTGTTCACTTTAAAATAACCAAGTCAAAAGAAACCAAACCTCTTTCATTCCCAAATCTGAACTTAATAAAAAGAAACCGTCTCTCTTTGCATCCGTAGTAAATGTGAATGGATGTTTTGAATGGATCTTATTTAACAGAAATTAACTCAGCTTGGAACTGCCAAGGTCTGTACTCTGAAAAACGTTAATTAACTTTTAGGAATATTTGTAATGTAACCCCAATTGAATGATTTCGATTAATAGAATAATTTTTCATCTTCATTGCTGATTTTTGTCCTTCACATGTCCTTCTTGACACGATTGTTGTTGTTATATCTATTGTGAAACTTAACATTGCGATATGTGAAACCTCAAGCAACAATTAAAAAATGTAGAATTCATAAGATGCAGCAGGTGAGTTTGGATTTGAATATTATTTTGCCTATTCACAGTAGCACTCACTCTATTTTTAATGAGAGCTACAGGCTTTCACCTTTTGACCCTCTTTAATGGGTTCATGCTTTCTTGGGAATAATCCTCAAACTCCATAAGCCACAAATTAAAGTTTTTCAGAAATTCTCACAGCTTGTCAAAGGTTTTAACTCACCACTGTGAATGAAGCTTCCAGTGTTTCTATCCTCGAAAATAAAGACGTCAGAGCAATTAATCCTCTCCAAATCCCTGTATGAAAGACATTCATGTATGGGTGACCAGGCCATGTAACACATTTTGTCTGAAATCTAATATAATTTTTTATTTTATTATATATTTTTTTATTTAGTTATTAATTATTTTATCTGCATAGTCAGGTTATGCCATTAACCTTATTTTAAAAAGTATATTTATACTCGTCTGTGAAGCCCATTACAGTTTTTTTGCTAAAATGAAGCTGATAAACATATGTGAAGTGATGTAAATGAGTGGTCTTAATAAGACTGTTTCCACACCATACATTATCTTTAATTACAGACTTCTAGCAACGATAGAATGATTTCCCCATCTACTACTGAAATATTTAGGTACTGGGACATCACACAGTAAAGATAATTGCATACTAGATTTGCATATTCAAATGTGCCTCTGCTGTCACATACATATTCATCAAAGTAGAGCTGCTTGTTGCAAAACTTTGCTTTTAAGGCATATACGTAGTGTAGTTATGTAGTTTCCTTTCTTGTTTTGGCCCAATTCTTGCTGCGCTGCATGATAAAGGCAATCCCAGAATGCTTTGCGACAAAATTGGTAATCAAAACAGGAGAGATTGAGGTAAACATTGGTTAAAGCATTCATTACTTGTCAAATATGACAATGAAAAAATAAAAAAAGTCTGTCTACTACAAATGGAATACCTTTTTTATGCTTCTCACAGTATCAGACTGTTAGCTTAGCAACATGCTAACAGTATACTATTGAAACCAACTGCCAAATCTCCAGAGTTCAGGTTTGCTCTGCTAAAAGTAAACATATTAAACCAGCCATAGCTGGTTTTCTGGTCTTAGTTGGTTTACCAGGCTGGTCGTAAAGGGGTTTGGGCACTTCTCAGTCCATCAGACCAGCTTATGTTGGTTTAAATGGGTTTTGGGATATATATCTCCTAGAGAGTTTCAAAGCATTTTCTTAAGGTACTGTGTTGGCTACTCCCTAATACATGACGGATACTCCCTAATAAGACACCTGCCTATGTAGTGAAATGGTTCACTAGATTTTGTGATTGATTCTTCTTGGATTTGTCAATGTGACCGCGAGTGGTGCTTCAGTAATGAGATTCTTTATGAATGCAAGGCCCGGACTTACCTCATTAGTGAGTTTTAATGCTTTTCTCTTTTTTTTTTTGGTGTTGCCGGAGGTCTCTACAGGGAGCCGCTAGAGTCTCCAAGCTAGGAAGGTGTTGATGTAGGTGGGAGGCAGGCGGTGGGGGTTCTCAGTGGGGATTGGAAGGGTCTGTAGGAAGCCGCTGAGTTGCTGCTGTTGAGATGCGGATAAAATATTGCATTGATTACTGATGTCTGAGTGCCAATAAATCAGGCTGGTGCGCGTGGGGAGGTTTTCTCATGGAGGCAGACTCTTGTTCATGAATAATGAACCTGCTATGGGGAAACTCAACAATTCAGTCACCCTCTGAGAAGGGGGAAAGAGAGAAAGAGTAGGGTAGTGAGAGATAAGGAGGTTCAGATGTGTTTTTCAGATGGAGTATGAGCGTCTTCTGTGGAATGCAAAAGGAGAGATTTTGGTAAATGTTCATGCTGCACTTTTACATATAAAAATCACAATAGTGAATGATGACGTAATTTACATTTTTAAGTAAAATTATTCTTTTTACAAAATTAATTAAATTTTACAAAATTAATATTCTTGTCATGAGTGCCCTCTAGCGCCACTAAGAGGGTACTCGCCTCACTTCACCATCCCTGGGACTCATTTCATCATGGACTTCATTTTGTAATCATCACCTTCAGCTGTTGTTTATGATTTTAAGTTTGTAATTGTAACTTTCCAACAATTGTGGCTTATATTTCTCATAACTGTAGCAATATGACTATCTCACATTTAGAAGCTTATTTCCTTTTTCTCTCAATTGGAATTATTTTTCTAAATTTTTCTCCTTTTTTTCGTAACTTTTTCAAAATTGAGATTTTAATCGTACAGTTTGCTTTCTTGCAATTGTAAATGTCTCGCAATTGCAACTATTAAAATTTTCTATGAATTTTATTTTTCATGATTGTAACTTTTATATCTTACAATATTGTTTTTTTTTTTGTTTTTTTTTTGCCAGTATACAGAGATAGGAGATGCTTTTATCTGGTTCTATTCTGTCCTATTACAGCCCACAATCCCATACTAACGATTTCCTGTCTGGCTGAAGTATGATGGAGTGGTAGAACGAGGTACATTTATTTATAAACATCCATTATTAATTTCATTCCAATGTATAATTCCATTTCTGTCAAGCAATAAGCATTGTAGTCATTAAATATTTGTATTGTTATCTCTAAAGCTCACTTGAATTTGTTCTAGATCTTTAGACATGACATTATACTGCCTTGGAAGCCTGTCTGCAAGCAGTTTCCTTGGGAAAAAATGTTTGTGAAGTCTTTGATGGACTGGGAAGCGAGACGGCAAGACAGCTGCCGTCAGTTTCGGCCAGCTGTGGAAAAAAAAAATCTCTCTGTTGTACGGCTAGCTGTCAGGTCAATGGTTCGAAACAGTCACGCGTGCATTGGAATGCATTTTAATGTTTTCCAGCAGACTTTGCATTAATTTACTCATTTAAATTAAGAATTTACCAGGAATACGTATGGTTGGCAAGTAGTTAGCACTTTGCTAACTGTTCTATAGAAAGAAAAGGATGTTAAAACAGCAGTTTTAAATCGTTAATGGCTGTGGTACCCAAGCGGGAGGTTTCTTTGAAATGTAGTTTTCATTTACTTTGTGTTTACTCCCCAAAACACATACTGTAATAACAAAGGCCACAGCCTTAAGCAAACATTATAGCTTGCTGTGTGAGGTCTGAGGGCACTATAAGCTGCTCTGCTAACTGCATGCGGTCCTGGTGGGCTGCTAATGGCTGCGCACTTTGTAAACACTGCTAGGAGAATTAGCACGAGAGAAAGAAAGGTAGTTATGTGTGTTTTTTGTGTGAATTTGAGACTCGTACTTGTGATGAAGTGACATTCTTTTCCTTTTTCCCAACGCTTTTTGTATTTCTAAGCCTCCATCTTTCCTGCTTGTGCGCAGCAGTGATTGCTCGCTTTGTTCACACGCGCGCATAAGTGTCAAGAGACGAACTCGTTTGTACAGCTGAGATGTAAATCAAGTGTCCTCCCAGCCCAGATGCTCATTTCAAACAAGAGCAGATGACAAAGTCTTATAAATGGCACACTTGAAAACTGGCAGACGAATTGTAAATGATTGCCCTCGCCGTTATTCTTTATAGAAGACTTCACTTGACTCGCTTTGGTTGTTTATGATGGCTTGCGTTGATAGCATTGTGTCTTAGAGATTTTTATGATGCCATGCTACCAAAAGAACAGCACTTTGAAAATAGCTTTTGAGATTTTGGATCATTTTCTTGTATATTGTCAGTGCTAAAACAACTATGACAATGAGAATGTGATTAATTCTCAGTGGAGATTGATCAATAACAGCTAATTTTGACTGGTATTCAAGCTTTTCTTCTCAACCAGTTATTGGTTCCCCAATTTTGGGTTTATTTAATGGCAAAATGTGTTTTGAGACATAATTAGATTTGTTTGTCAACATTTTTATTAACTAGGTATTTATTAGTTCAATAATAATAATAATAATTATTGTTGTTATTGTTATTATAGCACTAGGTGTTATTTTTAATTAAAATATAGCTAATAATAATATCTTATTTTATTAATTAAAAAGAAAATTAATACATAGTTTTAAAATACAGTAATAATACAGTCAACTTATTATTATTATTATTATTATTATTATTATTATTATATTGTTTATTTTAACACTAGGAATAATTTTTTATTTTATTATTTGTTATTATTTAATTTTCAAACAATTAATGCTATATCATTACTACAATAATAAACAATATTATTATTATCCATCCATAATAAGGGGAGGCTGAGGACTGTAATCCCCCTTTTGTTTGAACACATCCTCCGAACCCCCTTCTTAAAAAGAGGGACCACCAGAGGTACTGTCTCCAACCTCCACGCGATCCCGTATAGGCGTGTCAGCAAAGACAGCCCCACGGTATCCAGAGACAGTACTCAGGGCGGATCTCATCCACTCCCGGTGCTTTGCCACCGAGGAGCTTCTTAACTACCTCGGCGACTTCAGCCCGGGTAATGGTCGAGTCCACCTCTGGGCCCCTGGCCTCTGCTTCCTCAATGGAAGACACATCGGTGGGATTGAGGAGATCCTCGAAGTAGTCCTTCCACTGCTTGACAATATCCCCAGTTGAAGTCAGCAGATTCCCACCCCCATTGTATACAGTGTTGGCAGGGCACTGCTTCTCCCCCTGAGGCGCCGGACAGCTTGCCAGAATCTCTTCGAGGCCAACCAATAGTCCTTCTCCATGGCCTTACCGAACTCCTCCCAGACCCGAGTTTTTGCTTCCGCAACCACCCGGGCTGCAGTCCGCTTGGCACACTGGTACCTATCAGCTGTCTCAGGAGCCCCACAAGCCAGCCAGGCTCGATAGGACTCCTTCCTCAGCTTGACGGCATCCCTTACTTCCAGTGTCCACCACTGGGTCCAGGCACCGGAGACTTTGCGGCCACAGTTCCGAACAGCCGCATTGACAATGTCTCCAACCTCCCTCGGGATCCAGTTAAAGCTCTGCCAGAGGTGGGAGTTGAAGACATCCCAGACAGGGGGCTCTGCCAAACGTTCCCAACAGACCCTCACAGTACGTTTGGGCCTGCCGAGTCTGTCCAGCTTTCTCCCCCGCCAACGGACCCAACTCACCACCAGGTGGTGATCAGTTGACAGCTCCGCCCCTCTCTTCACCTGAGTGTCCAAGACATATGGCCGGAGGTCAGATGAAACAACCACAAAGCCGATCATTGACCTCCGTTCTAGGGCGTCCTGGTACAACGTGTACTGATGGATACCCTTATGCTCGAACATGGTGTTCATTATGGACAAACTGTGACTAGCACAGAAGTTCAACAACAGAACATCACTCGGGTTCAGATCAGAGAGGCCGTTCCTCCCAATCACACCCCTCCAGGTGTCACTAGCATCGCCCACCCTCCCAGAGACCACAAGAAGGCCCGTAGGCACAAACAACAGTGAGAAACCTAGCCCCGACTCAAAGGCGCAGGGAAACCACCCTCTCGTTCACCGGGGTGAACTCCAACACATGATGGCTAGGCTAAACTGGGGGGCTATGAGCTTCACACCACGCGTGACTCCAGTGTTGTTAGTGGAGAGTCCACCCCTATCGAGGAGTTGGGTTCCAGAGCCCGAGCTGCGTGTGGAGGTGAGTCCGACTATCTCTATTCGGTACCTTTTAACTTCCCGCTCTAACTCAGGCTCCTTCCTCCCCAGCAAGGTGACATTCCATGTTCTAGGAGCCAGATTCTGTGTCCGAGGATTGAGTCGTTGAGGTCCCCGCCTTCGACCGCTGCCCAACCCACAATGCAATGGCCCCTTACGATCCCTCCTGCAGGTGGTGGGCCCACAGGAGGGCAGCTCCTTTGGGCTGGGCCCGGCCGGTCCCCATGTGGTAAGACCCGGCCACCAGGCCTGGCTCCAGGGTGGGGCCCCGGCTATGCCGTACCGGGCGACCTCACAATCTTATCTGTGATCCTTTCCATAAGGGTTTCTTTTGGATTGCTCTTTGTCTGGCCTGTCACCTAGGACCTGTTTGCCTTCGGAGACCCTACCAGGGGCACGTAGCCCCTGACAACATAGCTTCTAGGATCATTCAGGCACTCAAACCCCTCCACCACGGTAAGGTGGTGATCCCAGGAGAGGATATTATTATTATTATCATTATTATTACAACACTAGATATTATTTTTGTCAAAATATGATATCTAATAATAACAATAAAAATAGCACACCTTATTATTTTATTAATTGCAAACAATAATTAATAATACCGTTTTTTAAAATACAATAATAATAATAAAACATGTTGTTGTTATTGATGTTAATACATATCCATGTAAATTAATTTGGGAAAACACTAAAATAATCTTGGGAAAAACAAATAAACAAACAAACAAACAACAACAAAAACACAACCTTGATCCATTATTGCATTTTTAATTGCTAAAATTTGTTTCATTTTGGGAATACTGCTAATAAGTTTTTAAAACTGAACATTCAACATTTTCTACATTAACCTTTAAAAAAAATAAATAAATAAAAATCTAAATCTTTTTTTTTACACTAACCACTAGAGACATCAGTATACAAGTGTACAATTTTTACAAGCACTTTTAAGAGTACTTTTATAAATACAGTCCCAGAAAACATATTAAACACAAAAAAGCTGATATCAGTGTGCATAAGTATTCATTTGCAGCAAAGTAAGTCATTAACAGTGTGCACTTATACTCATTATGTTTAATAGGCAAAGTTCATTCAGCTGTGGTAATGCTGCTGTCACTGCAGGTGCTCATGCTGGTGTGCCGGAGTAAACCGAGCGGCAAGATGAAGTGCCTCGGCTGCGTTCACGCAGAAGAATCATTCACCACTGCGCTGATTTCTTCTCCTTCACTAACCGGTCTCTCGGATGGCACTGTAACGATTTTGACTGGGGCATACGCTGTAAACAGACCAGTCTGCTGTGTATTGATTTCCATTAAAGACAGTTGTATGGTATAGGACTATTAAGGGTGCTTTGAAGCAGGTGGTCAATATTGCAGCTATGATGTGTTGTGTATTCTTGTGGGTAATGATCAGTTCCACAGAACAATCTTTGGGTTCTGATCGGCTTCATGAAGTTGCATCAAATGCATGTAAAGACTTCGCAAAGAATGAGAAATGCTATAGATTAGGACTGGGAGGCATGACACTATGTACCAGTGTATTATTTATACATTATTTTTTTTATTTTTAAAAACACAGAGAAAAGAATCAAATTACAGATTTACTTTACATTATGTGAAGATTTATGCTAGTAATTATGCTTTTATCTTATAATTTTGACTTTTTAATTTTAACTAATTTAACTTAATTTTAGTCTCATTAAACTATCTCATAATTGGAACCTTTCTTTTGTAATTTATAGAGCCTGTCCTCCAACAAAAAATGACCCTATAGGTAGTCTGTGCAAGTACCTTATTGCAACCTATATTTACGTTTTAAAGGTGATCGCCCTCTAGAGGGTGTAAAAAATAATGACAGTGTCGTATTGCATCTTTCCAATCAAAATGTGTGTTTTGTTGAAATGCAGTGTGTGGACTTTTTACACTGATCTCACAGTGATTAAAACATATTTTACTAGGTTTAATTCATAGAAATGACCACACCTAACCGTGTTAAAAATCGTGCAAAATCATGCTTTTTAGGATTTCATGAGCACATGCGTTCTCTGGGTTTGAATCCATAATTGCATGATCACGTCTCGTCTTATAACGCGTCGTATGAATACGTACGAATTGGTCATGAGACTTTGTTGGCTACACCAACCTTGAGTCATGAGGCAGATAAAATAGTACAAAACATTACTATGCAAATGTCCTGTTGCCGATAGGGGTGCAATTGTAGTATACGCTCTGATGGGTTGTATTTCACCGCTATTGAACAAACGACTTATACGGCATATTGATTGGAGGACAGATTGAATTTATAGCTTGCAACATGACGCTGTATCTTACAGTGACAACTTTATATCTTACAGTTGTTAGCTTTTATTACATAATTGTGAGTTAATTGACTTTTTCATTGTAACTGCAACTATCTCATAATTGGATTTGTTTTCCCACATGACTCTGACTATATATTTCACGATTACAACTTTATTTCCCACAGCTGCTACTTTATATTACACAGTTGTGAATTTCTCAAATTTGGCAATTTGTCTCATAATTGTGAGTATCTTTCTAACTTTATCTCATAATTGTATGATTATTTTAACTTTGTTAAACACAACTGCAACTTATTGCACATCTATTTTTTATTTTATTTTAATTGCAACTTTAATAGCTTGCAATATTACACTACATTAAACTGGCAATCTTATATCTCATAGTTGTAATTTATCTCATAATTGGAATTCATCACATAATCGTGACTCTTACAATTACAACTTTATTTTGCAAAGCAACTTTGCATCTTTTGATTCATATATTGCAATATGACTTTCTCAAAATAGCACATTGTTTGCAAGTTCAACTTTATCTCATAATTGTATCATTTTTTTGTAATTCTCTCGACAGTGAATTTAACGTATTTGTGATTTTTTTAAGTCATAATTGTTTTTAGAGCTTGCAGTATATTACAGTTTCAGTATTTCTTACAATTGCAACTTCTTATTACACAGTTGCAACTTCTTCATGTAATAGCAACTTCCATAATGCGAATTTATACACAAAATTGTGTCTAAAGCTTACAGTATACATTTTTTCTAACAATTGTGACTTTAAACATTTGTGCTTTTTTCCTTATGATTGTAACTCATAACTTACAAAAATGTTTTTTTCAACTTTATCTTAATTGTCATGTTACTGTAACTTGATCTTACAATTGCACCTTTATTTTTGATATTTGCTATTTTATCTTGTAAAAAAATAAAATAATAATAATATATATAAAGATATATATTAGGGGTGTGACGAGATCTCGTGGTGATATCCTCACAATAGTGGTATGATGCGGCGCAACAAATCCCAGACAGGAGACAGCTGCCGCGTTCTATTTATGACGTGCTGACACAAATTCCAAATGGTTTTCAATGGTTGCTTTTTCGTGTCCGGTGTAGGCAGACATAAGGCCCGGATATACTTCACTTTCCACGTTCTTTTCTGTCTCGCGCACAGCTGTGTCCACTTTCAAAAGCTTTCAAAGCATACTCAATCGTAGATTAGTGCAGACGGACGAGCTCGATACATGCGCAATGCCACCAATGGACTTGCACTCTTTCAGCATTCTTCTCGCGCATACACTGTTGTACGCGGACAGTCCGTGCCCTCCTGATGATGAAAATGACGTAGTGCAGATGGCCAAAGTATACTTTGGCCTTTAAGCTGGCGCAGCATTTGCTTAGTTTGTTTAGATATTTGGCCCGACTCTTTTCTGAAGCTTTTTTGAAAAAATCGCTTACCCTGCTTTTAAAGGAATATTTGTGTTATTTGTTTTTATTTATTTATACTATTTTAAATTTTTTGTTATTTTTTGCTAATTACTTGCCTGTCAGTTTGTGGCAAAATATTTTGCAGTGTTCACATGTTGTTTATTACTGCATGTAATTCATTAAAATAGTTTAATATCAAAAAGTTGATTACAAAATGCACCTACATGTTTTTGGAATATTTTTGTTGAATAAAATATAACAGCTCTGAGTTTTCTCCTGTAATGCCTGAAGTGTTTGGAGAACAACTGATAAGAGAAAAGAGACCATTCCTTCACCCAGAATCACTCCAGACCCTTTAGATTAACAGCTCCATGTTGGTTCTCCTCTTTAGTTCAGCTCACTCAGGGTTCACGTCAGAGGACTGGGACAGCCATGGCAAAAGCTTCATTTTGTGCTCAGTGACTATTTCTTGTGTTTATTTCAATGTTTATTTTGGATTATTGTCCCAATGGATTATTGACCCAACCATGGCCCATTATAAGATTTCAGTGAACTATTGATTTTTATCTGTTGGTATTTGATAGAATCCACAATGCCATGTGTCTAAACAAGATGTCCAGGACCACCAGCTGAAATATCGACCCACAAAATCAATTTTTTAGTTTCATCTAATCATAGAAGTCAGTCCCATTTGTAGTTCCAGTCCTGTCTGACAACTGAAGATGCTTTGGATAAGTGAGGAGAATTTTTCTTAAACCCTCCCAAACAACATGTGTAGGGGCTGTTTGACTATTTTTTTAAAAGGTTTTCTGACCCTAAGACTCAACTTTCTTCTGCAATTCTCCAGCTGTGGTCCTTGAAGAGTCTTTAGCCACTCAATCTCTACTCCTCGCCGTGTATTAGGATGATACAGACACACATCCTCTTCCAGGCAGTTTCCTAACATTGCATGTTGATTGGAAATTCTTAATTATTTCCCTGATGGTGGAAATGGAAATTTTCACTGCTCTAGCTCTTTTCTTAAAG
>JAUMHE010000037.1:1018740-1034731 GCA_032359235.1 Enteromius mattozi | reverse complement strand
GAAATATTACAGCTGTAGATACTATGTACCGGTGTGTACTTACACTGTGGTTACATACTACATACACATCTAGTTACAATGAAAGTACACAGGTATTAGGGACACTTAATATAAAGTGGGACCATAGAGGTAAATCAATCAAGTTAAATATTACACAGTGCTTTTAAAACAAGCCATTTATGTACATATACACATATAGATAGATAGATAGATAGATAGAGGGAAAGAAATTGTAAAATTTATTGCATTATATAATAATAATTATTATTGTTGTTGTTATTATTTTGTTTATTTTTTAATTACAGGTTCTTTTTTCTCCTTATATTACACTGAGGTTTGTTACAAATAGTAGATCTTCAAAATCCACTAAAAATGTGTGCTAAAAATGGTTTTTGGTTGACTTTTTCTGTGATTTTGGTCTTAAAAGAATATTTTGGTGTAAAATAAAATAAAAATAACGGTTGTGTATGAAGTAAAATGAAAAAAGCTGACTAAAAATAATGTTATTATAGCTTGTTTTCTAAAATAGAATAAACAAATAGGTTTATTTATTGTTTGGTTTGTTTATTGTTTTATTTATCTGCAAATGAGGTTGTTTTATTTTTTTTTTTACATTTCTGTTGTTTTTTTGTTTTTGTATTTGTTTCATACTTTTTTTTTTTCTTTTTTCACAAGAGTCTTATTATTTAGTATAGTCAAAATTTCAGTGATACATGCATTTGATTTAATTCATTCATTAATTGAAATGTAAATAATTCTGTATTATTTCAATCAATGTTATTTCTTTAGTTATTTATTCGTCTTTTATTTTGTTTCCCCAAAATATGATTATTTACATAGTGAAGGGCGAGCTTGATCTCATTGCAATTTGTACATATTTTACGAGGTGGCTCATTAGTATCATTTAATTTTCTTTCATTCGTGACGTTGCTTTTTTTAAACCAAATATGAAGTGTTATTTAACTTTATTTTTAAATGCGGTTGTTTGTGAGTCTTGGATCTGCGCCCTTCCTCTCTGCTTGGGTCCAGCATCACGCCATCGTCTTTTATTCAGGGAAACTTTGTGATATTAATGTCCATTTCTGTCAAACGCCTGCTAGAAAACTCTCAGACCTGATGACAAAGAAAGAGGGCTCAGGGTGAGAAAAGCAGGGTGTATTTTCAGAAAAAGCAGTGCTCTTAGTCTAACAGCCTCTTTAAGCTTATAAAAAACACTCTTTCTGAACTCAGAGCCAAACTTAGGCCTTTAAAAGCCATTACAAAAACTGACCTCAGGTCATTTTATAGGTTAAAATCACTCCTTATTTTCCCCAGATGATGCTTTTTCTTAGACCGTGTCTGTAATGCTTGTGCTTCACTGTTCCTGAGGAACTAAATGGGCTCCATAAATTTCATCATGAGGGTTTATAGAAGGTTTTGTTGCTGTTGGAAAAGGACGTAAAAATGTCTTTTAAGTTGATAGTGATTAAAAGCTTCTCAATGCCAGATGCGGTTAATTTATATATTTATTTCTACAACAAAAATGGCTTTGAAATAAATCTTTACAGATAGCATGAATGGTTATAGAAATCTATATGAATGCACATATTGCTTCAGATACAAACCGAATGAATATCTTCTTACAATTATAGGATATATTCATGTAAAAATAACATGTGAACACATTGGTTTAAATATTTAATTGTAGATTTAATACATATTTATTTCAAGAACAAGATTGTCCTTGTGTGGGAATGTGCAAGGTTACAGATAAAATATAGTTCAATAAATTCAATTGCATTCACAAGTCGTGTAATTATGTCTTCACAAACTTTCTCTGAATAAGGAGCAAATTAGCAAATTTTTTTTTTTTTTAAAGCAGCATGAGCCCAGACCACAAGTTATTTTTTGAAGTGAGAATTATTGCATATGTTAAACTCTTGCTTTTATATTAAATCAACAACATGAAAACTTGTCAACTGCAACGGCCAAAAAGTTTCACTTGAATAATATATGTAACGCATAATGTTTTTACATGCGTTGTGTTGTTAAAATAGTCAAATGTTTTGTTTGCAGGGTCGTTGGCTTGCCGTGCAGATGAGTTTGTTTGTAACAACACGCTGTGTAAGCTGCTGGTCTGGCTGTGTGACGGTGAGGATGACTGCGGAGACAACTCTGATGAAGATTCAAACATGTGTGGTACGTTTATCACTAGTGGTTCTGTCCCACTGAAGTCAGACTGTTTAAAACAACTGTTTAACATTTATTTTGTTTGTTTGGTTTTAGTTTGTGTCATTAGAGGTTATGGGTTGTTTGTTTTTATTTGTTTTGTTTTGTTTTTATTTGTTTACACATTTATTTTTGCTTTGATTTGTTGTTTTATTTTTGTAGATTTATTTTCAAAACATTTTATACTATACATTTTATATATTTTTATACATTTTATTCTTATATATATTTTTTATTTTTTCCCATGTGCATTTGTTTTCCCATTGAAGACACATAAAAATAATTAATAATTCATTAAAATAAATATTTATTTATTTATTTACAATATTTATATGTTTATAGTATTAGATTTTTTATCATGTGTGGTACATTTATGGCTGTTTTACATGACATGCTTCTTTTTCCCACTGAAATAACACCCCCCTCCCCCCCTTACTTATTTTATGTGTAAATATTTTTGTTTGTTTGTATGTATGTTTGTTTGTTTGTTTTGCTTACTTTTTGTTTGTTTTGTTCACTTTTGTGTGTGTCTTTTGGTTTGTTTTGTTTTGTTTAATATTATATTTTTGTTATGTTTCGCTCATTTTTGTATTGTTGTTGTTTCCATCTAATTAATATTTGTTAATTAATATTAATAAATATATTTATTAGTATTTGTTTTGCTTTGGTAATTTATTTGAACTCTCTTAACATCTCTTTCCATTGACATCACATAAAAATGTAGTTACTCAATTGGTCATTATTTCATGAATACTACTAATAATAATAATACATTTTATGTTAATTATATAATTTATTTTTAAATTAATTTATCAAAAAGTAATTTCAGTGTGCAATGTCAGCACAGATGATTTATCATAGGTACTTGGCTTCCCCTTGAATTGTAAAATATTTATATATATATATATATATATATTTTTTTTTTTTTTTTAAAGTTAAGACATTTATGATGTCATATTTAAATGAAATTATGACATTTCTTTTTAATATGTTGAGCATGCCAGGTGAGAGTGTTTAGTTTAGGAGAATCACTGTCTGGTTTGAAATGGGTCACATTTATAAGGTCATGTGAGAACGACCACTCAAAACAAAACAGAAAATCAATACAGGACACTTTGACCATCCTGAACACACATTAAACCTGACACTGCACAGCTGAACTGTAGTAAACAGTGATTTTTCTCAGAAAATGGTTTTCACCGTAGGCCTGGCAGTAAAATCTCTGAAAAATTGCTCATGGAGCACTTTACGAACGCTTCACCAACATTTGAACCGTACAAACCACAGAAAAAGCAGAAGATCACATCTGTGATGAAAAACGAGGTTATGATTACTATGGTTTCGACCTACAGGAAAGTTGCCATGTCCTCCAAACAGACCCTTCCGCTGCAGGAATGACAGAGTGTGTCTGCGGAGCGAACAAATCTGCAACGGAGCGAACGACTGTGGGGACAATTCAGATGAAGAAGACTGTGGTGAGTGGGGGACTTAAAAGGTTTCTCCACCCCAAAATGAAAATGTTGTCATTAATTGCTAACCCCTACGTTATTCCAAACCCGTAAAAGCTTTGTTTGCCTTCGGAACACAATTCGATATTCTCCATAATGGCGCTACGTTGACGTCACGGTGCCGAATTTGTTAAATAAAGTCGTTATTTTTGTTTTCTTTGAAACCACTGATGGCAGATGGACTATTTAATTTCTTTCATACTTTTCTGGTCCTTGACACTGTTAATTATGTGGCAGTTAATGGGACAGTCACAAGCCTCCCGGTTTTCATCCAAAATATCTTAAATTGTGGTCAGAGGACGAACAGAGCTTTTACGGGTTTGGAACGACATGTGTTCAGTGACAAAATTTCCTTTTCTAAACCATGTCTCTTTCTGTCTTTTCTCTAGCGGAGGTGATCAAAAGGACGAGGCCATGTGGGAAGACTGAATTCTCCTGTGCCAATCACCGCTGCATCCCGGCAGAGCTCCAGTGCAACTTCTTCGACGATTGCGAAGACGGTGGATCGGATGAGCGCGACTGCAAGGCATGTAAGTGTACTTCCTTCTGTAATTCTTCTTCCTTCGCATTGCGTTTCCGTGGTTTGTGGAGTAAAACCTTTACAGTGGCTCATTTTGTGGGTCACAGATTCTGTGGATGGTGCATGTCGAGGACGGGCTGACTTGTGTGGAGATGATGCTTTCTGCAACCACACGAAAACACCTTCAGTCTGCCAATGCAAAGATGGGTTTCAGAGGAACCAGAAAACCAAGCAATGTGAAGGTAGAGAATTTGTACAAAAAACATCAAGACGACAATTTTCAGTCTTCAGATATTTTTGTCATCGTTCAGTAAGCTTCAACACATATATTCATGACTCTCAAATTTGCTTAAGTGATTTTACATTTTATTTTTATTTTTTAAAATTAATAGTTATAACAACAATAATAAATTAATAGTAATCTTTATTATTGGTGGTATTATTATTATTAAAACAATACAATTACTACAGAATGTTACAGTTAGTACATTAGATTTTTATGTAATGTAAATATTGCATATAAATAAATATTATTGCATATGATAATTCTTTCCATTATCTTTTCAATTATTAAATGTATAATAATACATATTATAATTACTTTATTGTTGATTGTTGAAGTATCTAAATAATATTGCATATTAATAAAACATAAACATTTATATAAACATATATATAATTTTATATATATTATATAATGATTATATATGATGATATAAATATTTTTGCATAATAATAATAATAATAACAATAACAATAATAGGGTATAAGCAATTTATATTAATAAAGTTAAACATTTATTTATAAAAAAGTACAAATTATGCTATAAATAAATTATAGATATATAATATAATAAAATTATATATTAATAATATTTTTTTTAAAAATAATAATGTAAATATTGAATATAAATAAATGTAAATATTGTATATAAATAAATAATATTGCATATAACAATTATTTATATTATTTTTTAATTATTAAATAATTTATAGTAATTATGTAATAAAATACATATTATAATTTATTGTTGATTATTGAAGTACCTTAATAATATTGCATATTAATATAATTAGCAATAATTTATATATTACTATATCATTTTGATAGAGATTACATAAAATACAATATTTTTTTAAGTATATAAATTACATAAATAATTTTGTATAAGAATAATAAAGTATAAGCAATAATTTATATGAATAAAATTAAACATTTATTTTATTAAAAAAGTACAAATTATGCTATAAATAAATTATATAAATAATATTTCAAATAATATTTTAAAATAGCCTTTTAAAAAAATAATGTGTACTAATTAATACATGTAAGACATCACTCTTTTATTATGATTTCTGATGTATTATTATTATTTTTTAAAAAGCTTTTTTAACAATTTTAGGCAGGGTTAGAAAGAAACTAGACATATTTACTATTAATGTGTGCGATTTGACTATTATTTTATGTAGTTACATTTCCTTTCTAAATGATACAGTGCTGTCTTTTCTTGTCTTAAGAGCTTTGAGAATTACTGTTCTAGATTAAGCAGAACAAGCTACATCCACATTAATAGCTCTCTTTCAAAGATCAATTCTGGGTAGCTCAAGAGATTCTCCCTTGGATTCTGCAGTATATTGAAGTATGCAGAGCATTTTAATTTTTTCTTTTTGTCAACAAGGTTCTCAGGCACGTTTCAAAGATTTATCAAGTGTAGGACATTTCCACTTGCGTTTTGAGCATAAGCTGATTTGTGATATAATCAATCATTCTGTAAAAGCCTTACATATCTATTGTTTTATTATTTATAACTGAATACTTTTGGTAAGATGTATTTTCCTTGAAAAATGTAGCAGTGCTGTTTTTCAAATAAATGGCATTCGGTTTGGTATTTTGTGGTAAAACACAGACACAATGCAAATACTCCCCTCCAGCTCATCCCGGTGGATGAAAGGTCTTTTGTACAAAGCCCACAATGCAACAGTCTCTTTGTATTCAGTTCCAGCGCTGGCATTAGACTGTTGGAGGTATGTCAGCGGTCGCTTCAGGGTCATCTCACTGAGTGTAACAGGACGTCCAGAAATCAGCAGGAATAGCTGAGATTCAGTCGAAACCCCGCACAGAGCGACATCCCTGCAGTGCTGTTAAAGTGTGAGAGGAGAGTGTGTGGGAGAGAACTGATGATGGATGGACGTGTTCCTCTCTTTCCTCAGAGGTGAACGAGTGTCTGCGCTTCGGGAGCTGCTCACAGTACTGCACCAACACCAAGGGCTCGTACAAGTGCACATGTGACCGCAACTTCAAGGAGATCGACGGGGAATGCATCACAAAGGGTAGAAGAAGTTGTTTAATACAAATAACATCAATTCGGTGTTATGATGTACTGTTACATCAGTAAACTGTTTTAGTCTGAGTTTAGCTGCTTTCATTTAAAACACATTTGAATTGTTTAGCAAATCTTGAGTATTTGTTTGAACAATAATAACTAAAGAAATCTCTTTGTTTTTGCTTTTTGTTTTTTAATCTTTGTTTTTGGTCTGTTTTATTTATTTTTGGGTTTGGTTTTGGTCTTATTTTTGTTTTGCCTTTTTTTTTTAATGTTGATTTGGATTTTGATTTTTTTTTTTTTTTTTTTGCATTGTCTTTTGTTTTATCTTTTGTTTCACTTTTTGCTTATTTTTTGTTGTTGTGTTTAATTGATTTATTTTTGTTTGTGGTGTTTTGGTTTTCTCACTTTTTAAGTTTTTTTGTCTCTTTTTTTTATCCTCAGTTTTTTTTGTTTGCAGTTTTTTCTTTGTTGTTTTTGTTTTGTTGTCTTTAATTCCTTTTCATCTTTTTGGTTTGGTTTTGTTTGTTTTGTATGTTTTTATTTTCTTTGCTTTATTTTTTTTACTTTTTACTTTTATCTTTTTTGATAAAAAAAATCTTGTCATCTTGTTTGTGGTGTTTTGCATTTTTTTTCTTCTTTTGTTTCACTTTTTGCTTAATTTTGTCTTGTTTTTTTTGTGGTGTTTTGGAAGGGGGGGTTGTTTGTTTTGTTTTATCCTTTGTTTTGTTTCACTTTTTGCTTAGTTTTTGTCTTGTCTTTTTGTGTGTTTTTGTTTGTTTCATAATTTCATTTGTTTTTTCAAATTTACTTTTTACTTTGTGTGTGTGTTTTCATTTGATTTATTTGTTTATTTATTTTCTTTAGTAATTTATTTTATATATATATATCTATATATAAAATGTTCATTTATTTATTTATTTTGTTTTGCTTTGGTTTTCGCCTGGGACTGCTTTGTTTGTATTTGATTCATTCACTTAATTTGTTTTACACATGTATCTCTGTGCTTAGGTCCAGAAGATCAGGTCCTGTATGTGGCCAACGACACAGAAATCCGCAGTTTTGTGTATCCCTACAACCAAACTCACGGACACACTCAACTGGCCAGAATCTCAGACAGTGCTCGCATCATCGGCCTGGACGCGCTATTTCACCATCAGAAGTTTGTGTGGGCCACTCAGTTTAACCCCGGGGGGATCTTTTACAAAGACCTCCAGGACAGGAGCTCAATCACCTCAACCAGTGGAGTCATAGTAAGTCAAAAACAACCAAAAAGACCAATCTCATCAATCCCGCTACATTACTTTTTCATACTTTTTTCTAATTATTTATGACGTTTTCCTCTTAAAACCACAGAAACTAGCATAGAGTCAGCTTATCAAGGTGGCTTTGAAACTTCACCACGCTCTATATTTGCAGTGTCCAGACTTCCGGAGGCCCCGGGACATCTCGGGCGATTGGGTGACGGGGAACCTGTACTGGACGGATCACTCCCGAATGCACTGGTTCAGCTATTACACGGCACACTGGCGCCGCCTTCGCTACTCCATCAACGTGGGACAGCTGGGGGGTCCCAACTGCACCCGTCTCATCACAGACATCGACGGGGAACCTTTCGCTATTACCGTTAACCCTGTGCACAGGTGAGTGTCTGTTTTTGAGTCCTAACTGTCATATCAGGCAGCGTTTGTGTAATATCCTCCATCGCTCTTTAGGATGGTCTACTGGACCGTGATTGGTGACCACTCTCACATCGAAGAGGCCGCCATGGACGGGTCCTTGCGGCGCATCTTGCTGGAGAGGAACTTGCGTAGACCGACAGGTGAGATTCCTGCACGCCAGTCATCCTTTTTAAAATAGTTTGGTTGTATAAAATATATGACTCACAAAACGCATGTGGCAAAGGAGCATTTCAATATGCCTGTCACTGTCAAGCACCAAAACCGTCTTTATAAGAATGCAATCTCCGTCAACTGAAAGTGAAATCCATTATAAGTATAAAGTTTGAGTGAAACTATTTCATATGTACAGTATTCCAATGTGACATTCTTGCTACTCTTAATGAAAAGGCCTAATGTTGTTGTAGTTTTCTGGTAATAGAAACATTTAATTAACATAATTAACAAGGTTTTCACTAATGTGACCAAGAAAAAGTAATATTTAATGAATAGAAAAATTGATTAAATACAAATTACAGTATTTATTATAATGTTATCATTAACATTTAACTTTTTTTTGTTTTGTGTTATCTTATTTTGATTTTTTTTTCTTTTTTGTTTGATTGATTTATTATTTTTTTTATTTTAAGTTTGTTTTGTCAGCTTAAATTTGTTTCATTTTGGTCTTTTTGTGTTTTGATTTGATTTTGCCATGTTTTTTTGCTTTTGTTTTGTTTTATCTTTTGTTTTGTTGCACTTTTTGCTTTTTGTTTTGTAATTTGTGGTGTTTTGGTTTTGTCTTTTCATGTTTGTTTTTTATCTTTTCTTTTGCTTTTTATTTTATGTACTTTTTGATTAGATTTTTATTTATAACATAATATAATATAAGAATATTGTCACTGTTTTTATTTTAATTTTAAATTAATTTATATATAATGAGTTTTATACGATAAGTAACATTTTATTAATTCATATTTGTTTTAATTATATGATAATTATATTTGAAATAATAATGCGTAATACTATTTACATTTTATTTTGTATTTGTATTAATTGTATTGTGATAAAATTTTATAATATAATTGTTTATATCTTTTCAGGCCTTGCAATTGATTATTATAACCAGCGTCTGTACTGGTCGGACTCTGAGCTGTCTCAGATCGGGAGCGTGCGTTTCGATGGCTCTGATCCGCTGGTGGCTGCTAGCAGTCGAGACGGTAAGTTTGTTGGAAATTGTACAACATTCAGAATCAGCCTCCAATTTTTTTTTTTATCCTGCAACGTGCTTTAAAAAAAACACAAACATCTTCAAGCTCAGGCCAGCCCTTGCTTTCAAGCATTTGAAGAGTTGAGTGTACGTAGTTTATATAAACAGATTTCCATTTCGATTCCCTCGCAGACTGTGATTGGGAAAAAAAAGCTATTTTGAGAAAAGAATCAAAGTTGTGGGTGAATTTGAATCCAAATCTCTTGCAAAGCCTAGTCGACAGACAGCTAACAGCTAGCCAACTTTGAAGGAAGTGCTTGATTTTGCAAAAACTTCATCCATGAGACAATCAACACACAACTGGAGTATGATCTTAGCATATTTGTAAGCTGTGATGGTGTTATATTCTAAACTTAAGAAATATGTTCTGGAAAATAGTTTTTTGGAAAACTTTTTTTTTTTTTTTTGTTAAATTGAGCTAGAATTTGTATGTTGCTAAGCTTAAAGCATTACAAGAAGATAAGTGGCGAATCATTAACGGTAAATAATATTAGTATTTTTAATATTAACAGACATCAAAATCATTCAACCTTCATGACATTTTATTCCATTTGTATAAAAACAAATAGTTTTATTTAATTTAGAAAAAAAGTTTACATTTTAATCTAATACATTTAGTTTCATTAATTAGTAAATTTGCTACTTTGATATTTTAGTAAATGTTTTTGTTGTTTTTGTTACAGTTGGATATTTTGTTTAATTTTGTTTGTTTGTTTGGTTTAGTGCTTTTTTGTTTGTTTTTTAATTGTTTGTTTTGCTGTCAGCATGCTGCTGATAAACTTGCTCTAGTAAGCCTAAACATGCTGCACAAACAAATTTAAATAAAACCTTTTTCTTTCTTTTTTTTTTGTATATTTACTTTTTATTGCAACTTTGCATTATTGAATCTGAATGCCTTCTTACAGTCGTAATGAAATGTATTAAGCGTGAATAAATGACAGAAACTCACTTGGTTTTGTTTCAGGAATATTTCAGCCCTTCCGAATCGACCTGTTTGAGGATTACATCTACGGGGTCGGCATAAAGCACGACGTCTTCAGGGTTCATAAATATGGGAAGTGGCCTGCTGAGAAGCTCAGTCTGGGTGTGGAGAGAGCGTCCAGCATCCTGGTCTTCCATCGCTACAAACAACAGGAGGGTGAGTCTCAAAATGTGTCTCAATTGAAAAGGATGATTTAAAGGGGTAGTTCAGCCACAAATGAGACTTTTGTCAGCATTCATTCACCTTCATGTTGTTCTGAAACCTTTACGAGTTTGTTTTTCCTTGGCAGACACAAGCTTAAGTTTCATAAAAACGATATAATTAAGAAAAAAAAATAAAAAAATACATGTTTGGAAGAACATTAGAGTTATTATATGGTGACAAAAGTTTTGTTTTTTTTCAGCAAATTTTCCTTTAAAATCATTATGGTTGTGCATCTTCCAGAGGACCATTCCAGTGTGAGATTTCTTGGCAGCCGTTGTAGTTTAATTTTGTATTTAGATTGTTGAAATATGATTGGACTTCTCGTCTGCTGCCAGCTAGAGCTTATTACAGTCACATATTACTGTCGAATGTTTTTTTATTATAAAATTACAGGCTCTAATCAGATGAATGAAATGTTGTTTTGTTAGATTTGCAGAAGGGCAATTGAAAAAACATGGAGTCTCTGTTTTGAAGTCATGAAATGAAATCAAAATCTGGCTCTACTTGTATTTTCAATAAATGTCTCTAGTACGGTGTACATTTAAGGACATCCTCAGACCTGTCATGAAATGAAAATGCGTCACGCCTCAGACTAAAAGGCCTTTGTCAATGGACCAAACGGCATTGTGACTTAGACTGAAAGGCTTCAGGTCTCGGAAAAAACAACGTTCGGTGTCAGGTCTCGTACAATCAGGCATAGAGCGAAACGGACTCCGATTAAAATGCATCAGACAAAAAGTCATCAGCCGAAACGGAGTCAAATGAAAAGGCATCAGACAAAAAGTCCTCAGGCGAAAAGGTGGAGTGTGACGTCACACGCACGCGGCCCAAGCAAAGTGGTTGTGTGGAACTGTTGAGGATGGCAGATGAAGATAAGCTGCTTCTGATATTGTTTATTTTAACAGTTTTATTAAATGCTAATTACATTTTATGCATAGGATAACATGCATTTCACGAGTATTTTTGTTACGAAAATAAACCACGGTGAAAATTTTTTTGTAAGGGTAACTTTACAACATACAAGCTAACGTTATCCACTATTACTAAATTTTTAAACATGCACAAGATACGCATGAAATGCATGTTATCTCATATCATATAGTCCTGAGGACTTTTTGTCTGATGCATTTTAATCGGAGTCCATTTCGCCCTGTGCCTGATTGTACGAGACCTGACACCGAACGTTGTTTTTTCCGAGACAGTCATGATGCCTTTTGGTCCATTGACAAAGGCCTTTTAATCTGAGGCGTGACCCATTTTCATTTTATGACTGAGGTCTGAGGTACTCTAGTCATATTTTACACCATTTGGTAGTATTTGTTAGAATTAGAATTAGAATTAAATTAGAATTTAGAATTAATATTTTTATTTATAAAATGTATAAATCTGTTGCAAATAGTTCTTTAATAATCATATGTCAAATAAATCTGCTGTAATATCTAGGAATCTGTTACCAAAGATTTTTATTTAATTGATATGTATATTTAAAATAATGTGTGCTTTTATATATATATATACATATATATATATAACGTGGCATGTTTATCACCAAAGACAAAAAGAAAATTTGCAGCTTCATTCTCTGTTTGCTCATAGAGAATTTTATTTTGTTATAAACGTTCCCTTCATTCTATCAGTTTTATCCATTCTGACAGCAGCTGTGGGTTTATATTCTGGAGTCTTTTTAGTTTATTCCTCTCCTTTGCGACCGGTGTGACCCTGCTCCCATTTATCCTTTAGTCTCTTTATGTGTGTTTTCATTCCTCTTCCTTCCATTACGAGTTTTCACTGTACTTTCTCCTCCTATCCTCTGCTGATCTCTCTCTCAGTTATAAAGAAGGAAGGACGGAGGGATCTTAGGCTGTGTTGTTTGTCTTTGTGCCGGTGTAATGGGAAGTGTCATCGCTCCCTGATGTGCTTTTACACAGCAAAGCTTTATTGAACATGCTCTTCAAAACAACCTGCAAAAGCTAAAATAAAAAAGACAAACAAATAATATCTCTCAAATGCGCACATTATACCACCTACTAAAAGCTTTTAGATAGATAGTTTGTTATATGCTAGGATAGTTTTATCTTTCTGGTGAACATTATGCTGGCGGGATGAAATACTCAATGTTCTGCTCATAATGTTTCTCTGATCTTCACATGTGATGTTTGTTGCCCTTTAATTTAGACCACTTTTACACTCTGGCCCTTAGAATTAAACAGGCTGTTGTGCTGCTATACCTTTAAGACCATATGCAAATGACCCCTTTTATAATTTTGCTACATTTGTTAACATCAGGGGTGGGCAGCTTCGGTCCTAGAGGATGTGTGTTTACCCTGTGTATTTATTATGCATAAATAAATACAAAACGCTTGCATGTATATGCTTATATTTTAAATATATGTATGTTTAATATAAATTATCTAAAATAAAAATATATACATGTAAATACCTTGAAATATATTCCAAAATATAGGCTGTATGTGTGTGGTTTTGATAATAAATATAAACAGTGCACATCCATATATTATATGTGTGTGTGTGTGTGTGTGTATGTGTGTGTATATACATATATATATTAGCTGAATGTTTTTCTACACTAAAGATCGATTGATTTTTATTTTATTTATTTATTTTTTGGTCTGGTTTTGTTTTATTAATTTAATTTAACATTTTGATACACGTTTTTTGTTTTTTGTTTTTGTTTTGTTTTGTGTTTTGTTTTGTTTTGTTTTGTAACAATTGAACTAAATCACACTAAAGATTCACTGACTTTTTGAATTGGTTTTGTTACGTTTTGTTTGAATCTGTGTTTCTACATGATGTATCCTGATCTGAAAAAAATAACAAAAATAACAAAAACCCATCTTATGTTCATTTTCTTCTTTCTTCCTCTCTCTCTCTCTCTCTCTCTCTCTCTCTCTCAGTGTCCAACCCATGTGCAAAGATGAATTGCGCTTTCCTTTGCCTCCTGAACCCCAGCGGGGCCAGATGTGTGTGTCCTGAGGGGAAAATTCTGCTGAACAGGACCTGCACGGACACCAACATCTCAGGTACATCTGTCAAAACGCACTCAGCAGGATGCTCTTACATCACTAACAGAGCCCTGAGAGGCCCCAGCGTGTCAAACCCAAATGTTTCACTTGAGTGATTTTGACTGAAGTGTTTACTATTCTGGGCCCTTCGCCCACACACGGAATACACCTGAAGCCCGTGTGCTAAAAAAGACAGCGATTGTGTTGCTAGCATTGATCAGAGTGGATGACTTATTTGATTAGCGGTGCTTGCTAAGGCCAGCCTCCGGTATCCTTGAACAACCTTAGTCAGAAGTAGCCTAGAACCATACAGTAATCAGTAGACTGTGTTTGTTTATTTATTTATTTATACATACTAAAATGTATCAATATACAACAAATGTGGCAAAACAAGACATGAAACGTGCATGTTAGAAACGAGCACAGTGTATATAACAACATACATATACAAATATGTGTTAATACCAACCAAAGAAATCTCAGTTCAAAATGTAACTTGGAGATGCATATTTTATGCATAAAATAGTTGAAAAATCTAAAAAAAAAAGTAAAAAGTACACCCCCACACAAATAAACAAATTCATTATGAATGAATTAATTAGTGTATTATTTAATATTTTCTTAACATAATATTTATATTTTTAATTCTAACAATTATAAGAATATTATATTAATATTAGTGCTTTCAAACCATTGATCACATCCAAACTAAAACTTTTGTTTATGTAATATATGTCTGTGTACTGTGTATATTTATGTGTATATAATACAAACACATATGCATATACATATTTAAGAAAAATATATTACGTTTATATATTAAATATATTTATATATTATAAAATTTTTATAAATATATACATAGAAATATTTAGAAAATATATGCTGTATGTTTGTGTCTTTATATATATAATAAATATACACAATACGCACTAATATATTATGTAAACAAAAACTTTTTAATGCAATTAATCATGATTAATCACTTGAAAGCACTAATTAATATGCAGTATTATTTAAACAGTTTATCTATCTATCTATCTATCTATATATATATATATATATATATGTACTGATTTTAGAAGAAACTAAATATATGTAAAAATGTCCTTACTAATAATAATTAGCCTTAATAAAGGATTTATGTTTTAGGAGATCTTTGTCATCCAGCTTGTGAGAATGGAGGTCGCTGTATCACTAATGAACGAGGAGAATCACGCTGCTTCTGCTGGCCTAATTACTCCGGGGAGCGCTGCGAGATCAGCCACTGTAAAGACTACTGCCTCAACGGAGGCACCTGCACAGGCTCTCCACTTGGTAGGTGCTACTTCCCATCGACAACTGAACATTGTTTGTACTGTGAATATGTTTATACCTCCTTTCTACTCATATTTCATCGTATGTATGCTTTTTATTTTGTGTTCAACAAGTACACTAACTATTTAGAAAGAAAAAAAAACATTAAAAAAACAAAAATATATAAACTATTCTACACATATATATTTAATTGTTTCAGGTTTTATTTTATCTCTCGCTTTGTTTTAAAATGTAACAATTCATATTTTATGATCAGAGTCTTGTATTGTGCGGAAACACTCAAAACGATCAGGTACAAACATGGTTTTTTTGTCGCCCCTCGTCTGCTCTCAGAATTCAAAGTAGGCCACAGCCAGACATCTGATTCAGGAGGGATTTCTCAGGCTTTTTGCTTTCTGTCTATTCAGTGAAGAAATGCAGCAGAAACACACAGCACCTGTGCTGCCTTGGGTTGTTTCAGGTCATCCTGAGTTCTCGGAATAGTTTGAAATGATAAACAAGCAAGCTTATTGTGAGCTTTCATATTACAAACAGCAAATGTACCCAGATTTGCTGAAGGTTTGCCTTGATCTTATAGACCACAAAAAATACAGTTTTGTCAGTATTTACTCACTCTGATGTCATTCCTAGAATGTATGACATTCTTTTCTCTGTGAAACACAAAAAGAGAACTTTAACAGAATGTTCACGCTGCTCTTTTCCATTTAATTAATGTAAATGGTGATCAAGAGTTGTTGGATCTAAAACTTAGTTAAAGTGCCTCATTTGACTTGTGACTTGTGCACTATATCACTGTCTTCTGAAGCCATATTATAGTGTATGAGTAATGTCAACCAGTGATTTTGGTTTGGCTGTGCGGCCCTCCAAAGAAATGCCAGCCCACACCGTTACTGACCTACTGCCAAAACCGGTCATGCTGGAGGATGTTGCAGGCAGCAGAACGTTCTCCACGGCGTCTCCAGACTCTGTCACGTCTGTCAC
>JAUMHE010000037.1:981934-995901 GCA_032359235.1 Enteromius mattozi | reverse complement strand
AAGAAGTAGGAAACGATGGTGTTTGAGACTCACAGTATGTTATGTCCATGTACTGAACTGTTATTATTCAACCATGCAAAGGTAAATTCAGTTTTCCATTCTATGGCACCTTTAATTACAGGCAAGCACGAACTCGTGAAATGATAAGAGTTTACCATGAATGAAAATATTTGCTGTATGCTCTCATGTACCATGATAATCCCATATGATGCTGTTTTCATTTAGGTGAACAAACAAGATTTAAATTACATCTGATGAATATCATTCAATTTAGTTGAATGGAGCGTCTCTGAATTACTCCCAAACTAAAAGAATGAAGTTGACTCTTGTTTGCATGAATGGTTTCAATTGTTCTTTTTCAATGGTCCTTGTCTCATAGTTTATGACTAATGACCATGTAAATAGTTAATAACAAAGATCCCTGTGTATGAGATTTGCTGATTCACATTGTTCTGTAAACACATATATATGATCTTTCCTGTTTAAAAGCTCTCGGTAGTTCATTCAGTCAGAAGTAAGTCAGTGAATTTTAAAGTGGCAAGTTTCTCATTGTTCATAAAACATGGTGTTTCTTGAGTTGTTTTCAAACAATTCTGAAAAAGCGAAAGGAAAAACAGCTTCTTTCGGTACACTGCATTTTTGCTTTGGTCTAATTGGACTGGAGAAGTTAATGGATCGTGAATTTTCCTGTCCGTGTAACCCTGGGTTTAACATGGTGCTGATCAGCTTCATCTTTCTTGGACCTGCTCTTCTGGCTCTGACTATGATGGTGTTCATCCAAAGACCTTGCAGACGTTCATCTTCTCATTGTGCTGAGCTCTTTTTATTTAGTCTGATTCCCTCTGCATTGTGGATTTTTCTGTTGTTGTTTGAGGGTGAATATGTAGCGTGTGGCATATCACACTGGGAAGGAGATTATGTCTTGGACGAAGAGCTCCAGATAAAATGGTGCAAACCCACTGCAATAAGAGACGGTAAATTGAATGGAACAGAACTGCGAGAACTGACTGAAAAAATTATTTTCTACTCAAGGGTGAGTAGAAAGTACAATTGTATCATACTCTATTATCTCTCTCTTTCTCCATCACTCTAATTTTTTTTTCTCTCTTTTTTTGTTTTATTAGTTTTCATCCTTAGTACTGCTCACGTGTCTCGCAGTTGTTATCATCGCTGCTGTAAGCTGTTGGGATTGCAGAACAAGATGTCTGGAGCAACAGGAAAAGCAGGATAAATTAGCACAACTATCAGAGTCATCCATCTACGGTTCAGAAGTTGAACTACAGCGGGCCACCTAAAATCATTGGGGTTACTTACAAACAAATTCACATTAAAACAGGGAACAACCTGGGTGATGGGTCAATTTTATGATAATGTATGCTGATGTAACTGTTTTTGTAAGTTTAATATAACCTGCTCAGTTAAAATTTGTTCCCTGATTTATAAAATGCAAGTGTGTTAACAGTGTGGGCATGCAATACAATAACCAATTCAATTTAAACCCAGTAATTGCTTTATTAGATAAATAGTTATAATTTGTATTATCAGTCCATAGCTAATATATTGAAGGTGATTTTTGAGGATGACAGGTTGAGGGCATGGTGTGGTTTTCAAAATGTACATGACAAATTGATGTTCAAATTTACATTTGTAAAGACATATTTTGCTTTTTACTACCTTGCAAGTAGTTGTCCTAAAATTTTCTGCACTGCATCATACTTATTTTATTTTTATTAAATATTTTTTGATTAAATATAAAGCTAAATCTATTGTTCTGTAATTTGTTGGAAAATTTTAAAGCACTATTGTTTCTCATCAATATCTGGACCAGTTAGTATTGGAAACAGACCATACCAAAGATGAGCAGACGTGTTAAATATTTGTTAGATTTTGCAAGTGTACTGTGAATAAAATGACACAAAACTACAAGATCTGACTGAAAAGTATACTGAAGAATCAAAGCTAAGTATTTCTTAGCTGTAGTAAATTAAATGCATTTTAATGGTGATTTATTGATTGATGCTTTATTTTCAGCTCTTAGGTTATATCGATATTTTTGTTCTCACTGCTTTGCTGATTTTAGAAAATCTGCATAACAATGATTTGAAGACAGCATTCAGAGCTGGACAATGATACCACTTCAACTTTCGAGTGACACCTTCAACACTGTTTAACCACAAGAGGGTGAGTTACAACACATGCTGCAAAAGGTAGACAAAGAGATAAACGCTACTGTTTTTAATGACAGAAGCATTTGAAAGTAGAAGGTGGACAACTGGGAAGAGGAAGGATCACCCCTAGTTCAGGGGTCTCCAAACCTGTTCCTGGAGGGCCACTGTCCTGCATTGTTTAGCTCCAGCCTTAAAAACCCACTTGAACTGAAGTAATCAAGGTCTTCAGAAGCTTCCAGGCAAATGCATTTAAGTTAAACTCTACGTTAACCCTCCAGAAGCAGGATTGGAAACCTTTACTAGTTGTATTCAAACCCAGGCCACTTTCTAACGAGACAAAGTGTTACACATAATTACAAATGTACTTTTTTTCTGTTTACTAAAAACCATTGTGATTATTGTAATGTTTTTTTTTTTTTTAAGAAAAGAAAAGGAAACAAACATGAACAATAAGCAAAATGTGTGTTGATATGCTAATAAGTCAAAACTGAAAATGAAAAAAAAAAACACAAGTCTATGCAACGTCTGAGCAACCAACGCCACCCTGAGGTTACTTACATCAGTGCTGTTTTTTTGTAATGGATTTTCAAATGCAAAGAATATCCTTTTGCTACTTCATACCAGTGGTTCTCCTTCAGGAACTTCAGGAGCTGTGTCAAAATGCTATGGGAACACCTTGTGACCATGCTCTGAATCACATGTGTAATCAGTCCAATGGATCAGGTGGGGTGACGGAGCAACCAGGAAGATTAAAAGCATGTGTGGTGAAACCGGCGCCAGATTTCTATCATTCAGCAAGTGCTCTGTGTGTATGTGTCAGTCATACTATTTGTTGAGAGTCTTATTTGGTGGAGCTTAGTGGGACAAACAACAAGTATGTCTAAAGGTGAGGCTAAGACTAAGCAATCCAAGGGCGAGAGCAGACCACACTATAGGCTATATACAGAAATGAGCGGGAATATACACAGTCTGTGCATCGTCTGCTTGGAACTGAAGCACACAGAGTCGGCACTCAAGGAACCCAACTGCCTGCATCCCAATTCAAATTTACGTTTGGATAGTGCACCGTAATGTCTGTCTTCAGAAATGTGAGAGACAGTTAAGGGGTTAAATGCATGCCTTCTTTGCATTATATGCTTAGCTGTAAACAGCACAGACAAGAAAGTGAAAGAACAACTGATTCTTTTCTTTTGAGAAGTAAAACAAGATGCCATACAGATTACAAAATGATTGGCATTGCAATAAGAAAGTCTTCATGAAGTGAAACCAATTTTTATTTCAGTTTATAGAGCAGCAATTCATTTCATTTATGATTCTAATGGCTCTGATGATGATACAGTATGTTATGGTTAACATCTCTGCACGAGCAGGGATTGTAGGTGAGTGAATGTACAGTGCTCTACTCCATCCTTAAATACCATGACTGAGGTGACTTTAAGCAAGGCACCGAACCCCCAACTGCTACCAGGGTGTTCACTACTCACTGTAGTGCACTTAAATGGGTAAATACACAGCACAAATTTCACGTATGGGACACCACATGTCCTGTTCTGTCTTTTCCTTTCCTTTCAGAATTGTGAGATAAAATAAAAGTCAGAATTGCATAATATAAACTCACCATTCTGAGAAATAAACTCACAATTCGTAGATATAAAGATATTACATATAAAAGATGTAAAATATAAATTCTGAGAACATATCAGTCTTTTTTTTCGAGCCCGATCTCATGGTAATTCGTACAAATTTTACGAGAGGGCTAATTCATACAAATTCAGATGACCTAACTCATACGAATTTTGCAAAAATCGTATGAATTCGTACGACTGAGGTCATACGAATACGAAGTTGCCAATTCATATGAATTTGTACGAATGACCTACACCTTACCCCACCCCTAAACCTAACGATCACTGGGGTTTAGTGAGATCATACGAACTTGTACTGATGCTCTGTCTGAAATGATTGTTAGATATGTCAGACACACCCAGATTAAACAATGCCTAAAAAGAAAGTGTATGATGGTCTCTGTCTTATTCTTAAAAATCAAAAGAAATCTGGTAGATGTTGGTGACAACCTGACCACCGCTGCTGTTTTTCATTGGGAATTTATTGGAACTAATGCACCACCAACAAAGTGTGAAATATTTCTATTAGAGCTACTCAAATAATAATAATAATTTAAAAAAAAGACTGAACCAACTGAAACCAACTGAATTACAAGATCTGGTTCACAAGATTACTGTTGTTGTAGGTGTCACGATTAGCTTGAGTTGCCAGCCCAGCTTTCTGGTTGGCACTCCAGCGTCAGACTTGTACTCTGTGTTTTGTGTCTGTTTTCATTCATGGACTCATTCACATGAACTCATGCCCCGCCCTGCTCGTTTGTTGTCATGTTGTCTCCACCCAGTTTCACGTGTATAAATACCCCGGATGTCTTTGTGTAAGTCGCTCGTCATTGTGGATGTAACTTGTGTTTTCCCCCCTTTGTCAAGCCGTCCGTGTTTCCCTGAGTTCCCCGTGTTTCTTTGTATTGGATTTATTCTTATGCCTTTGCCTTGGATGTACCCGTTTGCCGTTGTAGACCCTGCCCGTGTGTATTCTGACTCTGTTTTTTTAAACTGTTTGCAAGTGAATCCGAACGTCTCTCGCCTCTTTCGTGACAGACCGTGACAGAATGACGAGCCGTGAAGGATTCAGCAACAGTTTGCAGCAACCCTCGTTCAGAGACTTTCATTTGCCCCGCTGGCAGGATTACCAACCGGTTCCCGTATCCTCTTTGCGTTCGCTGTTTCAGAGCAGACGCCGCATAGAGGATTACGTGCAGGATTTCATATCCGTTTCTCACCGCGTCAATGCGGATGAGGAGACTATTAAGGGGTATTCCCGGTCGGGATTGGATCGCGAAATGCTGCGCGATTTGCCGGCGGAGGACCCCGACTGGTCTTTGGAGAGACTTATTGACTTTGTTCTGGCGTTTTGTGGGTCGTCTTTCACTGTAGGAGAGGTGGAGGAGGACATTCGCGCTCGCGGTAATGGTCGGAGGAATCACCGTGCCGCGAGTATCAAATGGCCATACGGCGGACTCTGCCTTCACACAAAATGGCCGTCGATCGCGAGACGCCACACAAGATAGTCACTGCATCCGAGTCTGCACCCAAAATGGCCGTCGATCGCGAGACGCCGCACAAGATGGTCACTACCGCCCCTGAACCCGCACCACTGTCGTCTGCCACCCATGAAGACTTCAAGGCGGGTCCAAGGTACGATAGACTGTCTTCTTGTTTATTGGAGCCCCCTATGACGTCTGTTAGGGCCACTGGGGTGACCAAGGCTCCTGCACGGGTCCCCTCAGAGACTGTCTCCCTGTCCACGGTGTTTCCCGTTATGGCGGTTGCAATTTTGTGTGTGTGGGCCGCTCACAGCTCCCCAGAACCCCTCTCCGAACCAGCCTGTGGTCCCGATTCCTCATGGCCCGAGCCACCAGAACCCGTCTGTGATCCCGATTCATCATGGCTCGATCAGCCGGAACCCGTGGAGGACTCTTATCTGCCATGGCCCGAGCCACTTGAACGTTTGGTCTCGGTTTCACAGCCAGGAGAGCTGTTTTCAATCCTCGCGGTTCCTAGCCCACCAGTAACAGGTCCCAGCCCCGTATCACGGTCCGAGGAGCCGTGTAATACCCTGTCGGTTACGGTTTCACAGCCAGAAGAGCTGTCAAAAATCCTCGCGGTTCCTAGCCCGCCAGTAACGGGTCCTCTGAGCCGCCCAAGTGGGCCTCTCTGCCGTCCGCTCCGCCCTGGTGGACGTCTTCACCGCCTGGTCCGCCCTGGTGGATGTCTCCACTGTCCGCTCTGCCCTGGTGGACATCTTCGCCGCCTGGTTCGCCCTGGAGGGCGTCTCCTCCTGTTGTCCCGCCTAAGTGGGCTTCTCCGCTGGCCGCCCCCCCTGGAGGACGTTCCTGCCCATTCCTGGAAGCCGCCCCATTGAGGGGGGGCTATGTCACGATTAGCTGGAGTTGCCAGCCCAGCTTTCTGGTTGGCACTCCAGCATCAGACTTGTACTCTGTGTTTTGTGTCTGTTTTCATTCATGGACTCATTCACACAAACTCATGCCCCGCCCTGCTCGTTTGTTGTCATGGTGTTTCATTGTTGTCTCCGCCCAGTTTCATGTGTATAAATGCCCCGGATGTCTTTGTGTAAGTCGCTCGTCATTGTGGATGTGTGTTTTCCCCCCTTTGTCAAGCCGTCTGAGTTTCCCTGTGTTCCCCATGTTTCTTTGTATTGGATTTATTGTTGCCGACCCACGCTACCCTTCCTGGATTATTCTTATGCCTTTGCCTTGGATGTACCCGTTTGCCGTTGTCGACCCTGTCCGTGTGTATTGTGACTCTGTTTATTAAACTTATTATGCTGCACTACAGATCAATCAAAAGTATTTCAGGGAGCTGCAACAATAATTAAGAATTTTAATAATATAGAATTTTGATGTTAGCTTGAGAAATTCTGAGCAGAAAGTTCAGGATGGACGAGGGTCCCAGATCAAAATCTGAAGGTTTGAATAGTCTTACTGCTAATTTGAACATTCTATCATTGTAATTTATTTTTCTTTTAAATCATTATTCAATGAAAGCTTTTAATATTTTATATATATATATATATATATATATATATATGTGTGTGTGTGTTTTTGTTGAATAAAATAAAATTTTTCCCAATGTATTTTATTATTGAGGATTCATTTTTAAAAAAGTCAAAAAATCTTGTCTCGTCTCGTTCTAGTGAACCCAGTGTCTCGTCTAGTCTCGGCTCGTCTGATTAGTGTCTCGTCATACCCCTATTAATTTGTATTAATGAATTTACCTGTTTTAAAGAATAAATGTCATGTGTATTCAGTCGGAGTTCCCTCGGGCTCTGCCAGAGGGAACAATAAATAGAAATACAATAAATAGAAATAGTATCTTTTTGCTTCAATTAAATCACTTAAACCAATTCTCTCTATGTGTATTTATTTATAATTTGCAGAACCTGGAACATGTCAATAAATACTTTCACAGATCAGAAAAGCAAACATAATAAGCCTCCGCTGAATTAGAGTTTAAAAATTCCTTTTAAAATTTAGATTAGTCTATTAAATCAATATGTTTTAGGAGATTTAGCAACTAAATGTAATTAGAGTTTATCATAAAATCATCATATCAGTTAAGCAATTTTCAAAGTGCTCTTAACCCTATTGTAACGATGGAGACAAGAAGTGTGCGGATCCATATGCAGACTACTTTATTGAGCGAACACACAGGGTAGAATCAGGCAGGGTCGATCAACAGCGAACATGAACATCAAAGGCAAAGACGAGAGAATAATCCATTAGTGAGGATGGGGTCGGGCAATCGGCGAACAGTATCCAAGGGGTAAAGGCAAGAGCGAGAGTCCGTGGCAGGCTAGGTCGAGAACGGTAAATCCAACAGGAAGACACAAGGAACGCCCACCAGGGCAGCGCAGACGGCAGAGACGGCCTCCCAGCCGGAGCAGACGGCGGAGAAGCCCACCTGGGCAGCGCTGGCGGCAGAGACGCCCACCTGGGTGGAGCAGACGGCAGAGACGCCCACCTGGCCGGCGCTGGCAGCGGAGAGGGCCTCCAGGGCAGCGCAGATGGCGGAGACGCCCACCTGGGCAGAGCAGACGGCGGAGACGCCCACCTGGGCAATGCAGGCATCAGAGAAGCCTGCAGACACCCTCCTGGGCGGCCAGACTGCAAGAGGGAGCAGAGAAAGGTTAGTGGTGGCCTCTATGGCCGAGATCGTACCTGCGTCCGGTTCATTGCAGATGGTCCCCGTAGCCAGGGCAGGTCCGAACGAGAGTCCAACGGCCTCCGTGGCCGGTTCAGAGCAGGACAACAGTTCAATGGCCTCCGTGGCCAGTTCAGGACAGAACGAGAGTTCAGGGACCTCCGGGTCCAGTTCAAGGGAAGGCCCAGGTTTCATGTCCAAGGCAGTTACAGGCAGGTTAGAGGTTTGTGCAGCCACTGGCGGGCCTCCCGAGTGTCCACGGGTGAAGTTGACACCTTGGGTGGCGGTGCAATCGCCAGCGGAACCTCCATACCTTCTGTGGGATCCACTGATACCTCCGAGAGTTGTGCAGCCACCAGCGAAACCTCCAGAGACTCTACGGCCGGAACCGACATCTCTGGAAGTCATGCAGTCACTGGCAGGACCCAAGAAGAATCAGGAACGCTGGCAGGCTCTGGTGGATCGGGCCACGGTCGCGGGATTGGCGGCCATCTTGTGCGCAGACTCGGGATCGGTGGCTATCGCGAGTGCTGACTCTGGCTGAGGCATGGCTGCCATCTTGAGCATTGGTTCGGATGCGGCAGTCAACTCGTGTAGTGATTTGAGTATGGCAGCCATCTTGTGGAGTGATTCGGGTATCACGGTGGTCTCGTGCAGGGTCTTCGTTGCCCCTCGCTGCAATCGGGAACCTCCTCCTTCACTTCTCCCACAGTGAAAGCAGACCCACAACACAAAAGCACCGAATCTATCAACTCAGCCAGAGACCAGTCAGGGTTTTCCTCAGGCAGACAGTAGAGTAGTTCCAAATCTAGTCCCAGTAAAAAACAGTACTTAATCCATTCATCGTCCTCCTGAACTAGATGACTATATGTTAAAAAATCCTCCACATAATCCTCAATGTCACGACCCCGCTGAAATATAGTACGGAGCCGTGACAGCGAAACCCGTTCATTATCATGCCGTGGTGGCGCAGAGAATTCTTTAAACGTGGGAAAATCCCATCATACCGGAGACTCGTGTGAATAGTCACTGGATCCTCGGTGGCCGATCATTCTGTAACGATGGAGACAGGAGGCGTGCGGATCCATATGCAGACTACTTTATTGAGCAAACACATAGGGTAGAATCAGGCAGGGTCGATCAACATGAACATCAAAGGCAAAGACGAGAGAGTAATCCAATAGTGAGGTGAGGGGTCGGCGATCAGCGAACGGTATCCAAGGGGTAAAGGCAAGAGCCCTGTATATGACATTTGCTGATGCACATTGTATAAGTAATATATTTTGTTAATATACATTGTAACAAGTATATATGATCTTTCCAGTTTACAAGCTCTCAGTCATTCATTCAGTCATTCAGTCAGTGAAGTTTAAAGTGGCCAGTTTCTCATGGTTCATGAAAGATGGTGTTTCTTGAGTTGTTTTTAAACAGTTCTGAAAAAGCCAAAAGAAAAGCGTCTTCTTTTGGTGTGCTCCATTTTTGCTTTGGTCTAATTGGACTGGAGAAGTTGGAATGCATTGTGAATTTTCCTGTCTGTGTAACCCTGGGTTTAACATGGTGCTGATCAGCTTCATCTTTCTTGGACCTACTCTTCTGGCTCTGACTATGATGGTGTTCATCCAAAGACCTTGCAGACGTTCATCTTCTCATTGTGCTGGGCTCTTTTTATTGAGTCTGATTCCCTCTTCTTTGTGGATTTTTCTGTTGTTTTTTAAGGGGGTGAATATGTAGTGTGTGGCATATCACACTGGGAAAGAGATTACGTCTTGGATGAAGAGCTCCAGATAAAATGGTGCAAACCCACTGGAATAAGAGACGGTGAAGTGAATTAAACAGACCTGCGAGAACTGACCGAAAAAATCATTTTCTACTCAAGGGTGAGTTTAATTTTGATTGACTAAATATATATTTTTTCTTACTTTTGTGTGTGTTTTTGTTAGTTTTCAGCTTTAGTTCTGCTCACATTCCTTGCCTTTATTATCATCACTGCTGTAAGCTGTTTGGATTGTAGAACAAGATGTCTGGAGCATCAAGAAAAGCAGAATAAGCCAAGACAACTATCAGAGTCATCCATCTACGGTTCAGAGGTTAAACTACAACGGTCCATCTGAACTCATCAGGGTAATCTGCATAAAAATGCATCTCAATTAAGAATGTTATTCGGAACAACTTGAATGATGGGTCATTTCTAGGGTGACATCTACTGTTTTGACAAAATTGTCTGGATTTACTATATTTGCACCTAATGAACTGTTTGCTAATGCATCTCTATGATGTCTTGTTTTCAGTCAAAATAAAAAAAACATCTTAATTCAAGAAGGATTTTCGCAACCTAGGTTCACTGGAAATACATGCCTCTTCATACATTTCAGCAAAACTGAAAAAACGTACCTATACATACGAATCGCCGCAGTTTCCAGCTGAAATGAGCACTAGAGGCAGTAAAACTCCTACAAATTGTATTCCTTTTCACACAAAAGTATGATTTTGTAACGATTCCAGGGAGATGACGAGGACAGGCGGATCCAAATGCAAACTCTTTATTTACAAAACTCAGGGTAGGAACAAACAGAGTTGATAACACAGCAAACAGGTATAACAGAGGTAATCACAAGAATAATCCAAGAACGTAGCAGGGGGTCGAGCGAACGGCAAACAGTATCCAGAGGGGCAGAGACAAGAGCGAAAATCCGAGGCAGGCAGGGTCAGAAACAATAAATCCAGAACAGAAAACACAGAGAAAACGCTTTACAGAGGAATAAACCACAATGATCGGCAACAAGGGAAACACAAACAGCTGCTTAAATACACGTGAAAACAGACAAAAAGGGAGGAGGAACTAATGGGTAACCAGGACGACAAACAAGCTGGGAGGAGACAAGAGTTCATAATAAGAGTCCTGAACACAGAACGGAGGGACAGACAAACAGTGAACATAGTCTGGGCTGGAGTGCCCTCTGGAGGCTTCAGAGGGGAACTCCAGTGAAGCTCGTGACAGATTTACAGGTAAATTTTTGATTAATGTCTCATTTTCATACCATTAGTTGCAGAATGTTATGTTACGACTTCAAAACATTTTTAACATCCTGCACGATTTGAAAACTGATACTTTTGAATGTTGTCGTCACATATACAACTTCATATATGAGTCTACCAGTACAGAAGGTTTATAACATACAGTAAGGTATACAGTAAGGTACATAATTACGGGGTTGCACAAATGTACGTAGAGGCATGTATTTCCATTGAGCCTGGGTTGGATTTTCTAGACAAGTAAAAACTATAATCTTGCTTTCTGTTTGAAATAAGATTATTTTGCTTATCCAATTGGCAGATTATTTTGCTTGTTCTAAGAAATAACTTGTTTTTTCTGAAAACAAGACAATAATTTTTACTTTAATTATTATTATTTTTTTTAAATCCTTCTTTATTTAAGAATTTCTAGACATTTGGGCTGAAAACAAGACAACAAAAATACTTTTAAAAAAGCACTTGTTGCAGTGTTTAATTAAAATTGACCTTCTAACTGTGTTAAGTAAAATGTTAATGTTAAGTTAATAGGGTGAATGTGAAATATAATAAATAATTGAAAACAGAGTACACCCAGTGGTCTTGGTATTACTTACAAAGTGTAACTCACTCAGAAAAAAAAGTAATTTATAAATGGTTTAAAATACTGTTTAATTGAATTATTTTAAACTTGGCTTCAAAATTGAGAGTTATTTGTACCACATACCAGCAGTAAAGTAAAATCAATTTAACCTTCTGCTCTTGTATTTTAACCCATAATGTAAAAAAGTTTTAAAAGTGGAAACAAGTTGGAAAAACATTAAAACACCATCACCATCAAAACTGTTAACCATATTAAAAAAACGTGCCTAAGCTTTTTCCCACAGTGCCTATTCAAATGTAGTAAAATCCTCATAACATACAGGGTGGCAATCGCTCCTGTTGTATTTAGACAGAAATATGAAACCTGTTGTTCCACAATGTGACCTGTTTGATTCTTCCCAGATTCTGGATGCACAAATCAGTATTAGTAATTGAGATTGACAGAAACAGCTGACCAATCGCAAGTACTGAAAGAGTGAAAGTAAAAATGTCAAAAAAAAAGAAAACAACCTACATTTACCTGGATGCAACAATATCACCTGCATGAGTAAGTTTAAAAACATTTTTTTACTCTGCTGTTGTATTACCTGTATTGAAGAAATATTGTTTCTTGTTCTTTTCATTAAAGAGGATCTAACTATTCTATCCTGTGGAAAATTAATACAGACATTTCCAGAAACTATAAGAGAGGGACAGTCGAACTTACGTGGGATTGAGAATTTCTACGGCTTTGAAGATGCAACTAAAAACTTTTTTTAAAGCAGCAGTTAAGCTGATTTCCAAGAAAAATGCCATCACCTCTGTTCCATTGAGTTTTATGTTGTTGGGTTTGCAGGCGTTGATTGATGTCCAGTTCTCATGCCCGTGCAAAGTTAAGTGGAACGCACTTATATCAGGTTTCCTCTTCATTGTACCCACTCTCTTTGCTTTTGTCATAATGTTTATGCTTTTGAGGCCTTGTAAATATAAATGCAGCCGTTCTCAAAAACAGAAAAGTGTTGGAAGAATGAAAGGTCAGGATAACAATGAAGCCTCTCAGGAGCAAGACAAAAGTGGACAATCTCAAGAACAGGATAAAGGTTCAATATATCAGTCTGAAGAAACAAGGCAGACTTTTCAGACCGTTATGATAGCTTGTCTGATTCCACCGATCGTGTGGATCTGTATGTTCTTCATTGATGGAGATTATCTTGCATGTGGATTCACAAACTGGAATGGACGGTACGCCTGTGATAAGGACCTGCATCCGATTTGTCTGAACTGGTGCAAACCTGAATTAAACCAAGGGGGAAATGAGACTGAACTTTATGAACGAACACGAGAGCTGATTGAGCAGTCAAAGGTAAATATCAGAGGACTTCAAAAACCAACATAACAATACAATTCTTGTAAATAATGTTAACAGACATTTAGCATAACAGGACATTAATTGGTTCATCGTGAAAATTACAATGGTGGGTTTTTTTTCTTGTTTGTTTTTTGGGTGGGTGGGTGGTGGGTGGTTGAAGACTGAGTTTTAATTCAATGAAAAGTGGTAAATTTTAGCAATTTTTGAGGTATATTCTAAATAAAATTAATGAATCAATGAATGAGTGAAGGAATGAAAGATTCTGCTATCACTTTGATTATAGCAATATTAAGGTCAATTATGTCTTACGCTCAAGCTTAAATATTTCAACTCCAGCGCATGACACATTCTCAGGCAAGCCAATCAATTTAAAGTTTATAGGCGTGTCCAGTTGTATCAGAAAATGGAGAGCATCATGTTTTTTTAATTGCACAAGTGACATGGCAAACATGCCGCAAATATTCTAGAGCGAGTAACGGAATGCAAATATTTGCATGCTTTTGTTATACACACAATAACACTGTCCTAGCCAGACGCAACACACAAGATTCAGCAGGATGCAATTTGTTCTACCTGGTCTCGCGGCATTAACATACCTTGGTGCATTTTTAGCTAGCCACAAAATATGTACCAATGAGTACATCATAAAAGGAAATTGAAATGGCACAGTTGTATCAACAAATGCCTTTTGATATCAGTTTTGCATTTGTTAACACTATCGGGTAGGTTCAGGGTTTGATTTGGTGTATGGCATATTTCCAATATGACAGAGCATCACCTTTTAGCGAAAGTCCCCAGATATTTTAATTCCAAACCACCCAATATGTAACTGAAGTCACGTAATAGAAACACAGTAATACTTACCTATATCAATGTAATACAAATGTGTGAGGGTCACGTATTAAGCCTGTGTTTCAGTGCCATTCAATGGACATTTCTCTTTGAAACTACGGTGAACCGTGCAGTAAGGTACATAAAGTGAAGTTTTTGCAAATAAACTATTTCGAGAGAAGCGTGGTCGATTAATCACGGCTGGCATCGCATTGCCAATCA
>JAUMHE010000037.1:966184-979865 GCA_032359235.1 Enteromius mattozi | reverse complement strand
CAACCCTAATTAAACACACCTGAAGCAGGTAATCAAGCTCTTACTAGGCATGTTAGAAACTTCCATGCAGGTGTGTTGAAGCAAGTTGGAGCTAAATTCTGCCGGACACTAGCCCTCCTGGACCGAGTTTGGACAGCCCTGATTTAAGTAGAAACATGTTTTACAAAAATGCATTACCTATGAGTATGTTAAGACCAAACAATGGCAGTAATGTATTTTAAGATATGCCAGTGCAAGCTTTTTCCAGTTTAGACAGCTCTAACGTTTATTTTAATCTAGGACTAGTTTTAAACCCTGTTTGGGAAACTGCCCCATAGGATTTAATTAAATTCTATGAAAGGATTGAACAAAATATCTCTTTTTCCCTGTTTTTAAAAATAAATCCTAGTTCTTTTAAGTGGAATTCAGCTCAAATGATCTAATCACTAGTTTTTTGTAATTAAAAAGTTTGTTTCTATGCTTCTGGAAAAAAAGGGCATTAGATAAAAACCAAAAAGGTCAAAATCAGGTGTTTCACGAAACTAATCTCCTCTCTGCAATAACAAACATGGCCTGGACTGGCCAATCCTGCTGCGCATTTCATTGGCAGAACTAATTGCATTAAATCAAGGCCATGACCAAAAACCTTTTAGCGTTCTGCATTGAACCGCCATAGAGCATCCATCCATTACTCTCATGTCCATCCATACCAAAACGAAACAGCAGGCGTATTTAATATTTACAGGGCACGATGAACCTTTAATGGGCTTGAACAACTCTAAACGCACAGATGAGGCCTGCTGCAATATTAATGCTGTTCGGAATGAAAACACACAGCGTGATACCACTCTCATTTGTTGAGCTGGATGGGAAGAGCATGACCGTTTAGAGCAAACATGGGCTCTGTGAATACCACAGATGAAAGCATAACCCATAAGTAATAAGACATACGAGACTTGTATTTCCATCACGGCGACAGACAACATGGAAATGGATCTGTAATGGTCAGCAATGAATTAAATATATTGAGGAAGATAAATAAAGTGGTCTCTTTTTACCGTTTTACATTTGCAGGAATCAATAAATCAATTTGATGTTATTGGTAATAAACTCCGCCGTATGAAAGAAAAATGACAAATGAGTTTACTCAATATAGTATTCTCCTGGACCACAGTAATTAAGAGTGCTGGAGCCTTTTAATAAAAAGCTTCTCTGATTTTTATTCTGCGATAAGTAATCTTATAATCTAACAGTCCTAGATACTTCAATAGCTATGTTTTCATCACCCTGTTTTTATGCGCATTTTGAAATATCGCAAAAAAAAAAAAAAGATTTTGAAAAACAAATCCCTTTCATTCACAAAAATGTTTTTATGCTAACTTGAGGTGGGATAAAGGTCATTGCACACCAAAATTTTAATATTCGTCATCCTTCCCTATCAAAATGCTTTCTATGGATGCGAAAACACAAGAAAAAACAAACCTGATACTTTTTTTTTTATGATGAATGAAAGTTTTGAAGGCAGTGTGTAAATGTGATTGACACAACATGAGGTCGTATTTATTTTTTAATGTGTAAAAACTTAATTATATAGACAAATTATATAACTTCTCCTTTTTTCTTGATATTTAGTGCCAGTTTATCAGGAAGTGATGATTTTGTTTTGCTTTATTCGCAAATGTTTTATGCGATATTACAATTTTGTGCATTGTTAAATGTGCAACTTTAGATGGAAACATAGCTAATGTCTCAAAATGTGCTCAGATTTGCTAAAACAAGAAATATAAATCACCACTGAAATGTTTTTTCCAAATATTGGAGATGTTTTTCACTTCATATTTTTCCTGAGATTTTTTTCTCCTGTGTTTTTATAAAAGATCTCAATAACCTCTGCTTTGATTTTGATAAATATCTGGAAATATATTTCCCCAGAAAACAGTGAGATTAAATAAAGAACATACAGAAATTTCTTATATAAAAAAGTCTTGTATACTTCTCTGATTTTTCTCCTGAAACAAGCCTAGTAATCTAGCCTCTGGCGAAAAAAAATAATCACAGACAAGGTCTACAAAATGACTCAAAATAGCAATGCAATGAAAAATATCTTATAGCAAGTCTTCTGCATCTCAAAACATTCTTCTCAGATAAAAGACCTGAATAATATAAACAACAGGACATAAAAAAATAACAAATGAGATCATAATGTCTCTGTTATTCACATTTTTCTCCTGAGAAAACTATGTTTCAGTTTTTGTCTCTGCGTTTTTAAAGGGGAGATCTCAACAATGTCTCAAACTTTGCTTAGATTTGGTAAATTCAACAAAATAGTAATTTATCAATTGTTTATCTTACACAAAAATTACATAAAATGGAGAACAGAAAGAAATTGTTCACCAATCTCCTGTTTCTCAGTTTTTTGTTTTTGTTTTTAATGTGAAAAAAATCATAGTAATCTCAAGTCTCTCCTCATGAGTTTTCGAAATTTACATATTTCTTAATTTATTCTCAGATTTAACATCTCCTAGAAAAGATTAATCACATATTAGATTTCTGTAGCTTAACTGTTTCTCCAAAACACAAATGCAATAAAATAAAGAGCAAATTGAGATTCTGCTTAAATCTCCTTAGAAACAACAAACACAGTCTCACGACCAATTCGTATGAGGTGGAAAATTCGTGCTAAATCGTACAACCTGGTGTAGGTAATTCGTACAAATTCATACGAATTGGCAACTCGTGAATTACGTATGATTTTGCAAAAATCATATGAATTCCTACGAGTGAGGTCATACAAATTTGTAAAATATTCCTGTGAGACTAGGCTGGAAACAACCCTAGTATGTCATCTCTCTGTCAAGTCTATAGTTTTAAACTCTGCTCAGATTTGCTAAAGTCTAAAATTAAGAGTCAAATTTCAATATTATGAATATAAACATGTCTTATTCAAGTTCTTATGGGGTTATGTAATTCGCAGTCACTTTAAAATTCTAAACTCACACAATTAATCAAACATTAGACCTATTTATGTTCATCCTCATGACTTTCTGAAGAATCTTCTGAGAAAAAGACCACTGAGAACTTTGCTGAACTAAAAAGGAACAAACTTTAAGCCATAAAATGAATTGTTCCTCTGGTGGATCTATAATTGTAGTGAAACAAGCTTTGTATTTATATCCTTGCAAGGGCTCCCATTCACATGTATCATTCTTAATCGTAATTACTTCACGCTAACCTAGACCATAAAATGCAGTCAAAATATGTTTAGTATGGTGTGGCTGTATTGTTTTCTCCCTCGATCGAATGCTTCTGGTTTTATTATTCTAATTAATAATGTAGTTTAGATAAAAATGTCTTTGTAAGTGAATAAATATAACATTTGGCACAATGTGGTTCTGTTGAAGACTTTTTGAGACGTTTTAACCCTACACTGATAGCAATCCAGTGTATTTATATAAAGCTGCTACCAATCCCCGTTGACCGAAAAACATTTCTGTGTGGAGTCCATTCTGCCAAATAAGTTCTCAGTGTAGTGAGTAATCTGTGGATTCAGGCACTTTCCAAACCCTTTAGAGACTGTATGAAATGAAGTTGTTTTGTGCAGCGGCTCACAATCATAATCAACCCTCGGTTAGAGGTCTGATGCCACAGCAACTAAGCCACTGAAAATTCGACTGGTAAAGTGCCCTTTCTTTCTAAAATCAATGAGTTAATTGATTATCGTCCACAAGCAAACCATCTCCACGTTCTCTCGCCGCTGCGTTTTCTGGATCAGTGAGCATTTGTGGCCGCAGGTGGCCGTTTTCCTCGCCAATCTAACATAGGCCTTCATTATTGTCTGTTTAATATCCTGAGCGATCCGGAGCCTGATATCGGGATGATAGGAGATGAATAAGAATCTGGGTGAGATGAAATGAGCATCACTTAAAATCTCATCAGGCTCACACACTCGGAGCTCCTTAACCTCGAAAATTCCTACTTTTCCAAAACGGTGGTCTTTATGTTGTTCTTGCCTCAATGTTTCTGTTTTTTTTCTTCTCGGATGAAAAAAAAATGTAGTTTATGGACTTTCTTTTTACTGACAGTATGTGTTTTCTTCAACGCAAGGTCATAGGTTCAATTCCAAGGAAATACATATGAAATTATATGTAAGTTTCAGTCTGGTTCAGAGTTGGGGGATGGAGATCCATCCAACAAAATCTTTAATTATTTTACCCGTGTAACGATAATGATGTCCTGTGTCTTTGACCATTATCTTGGTTATTTGCCCAATATTGACAATCTCCTGAGTTGGGATTCTCAATAAGTGTTCTTTTGTGTTAATGTTGCAAGCTGTCCTGTGAAAATGTCTGTTGGATCTACTTGCATCAGGCAGGCAACAAGGTATGGGCCGATTTATGACTTCCTGTTGTCTTGAAGCCTCTTTGTGGAATTCGGCTCCTCATATTTCAATGTTCCGATCAAATCTTAAGTGTCCGATTCCCTCCGATGCACTACATATATTTTACATGCACCTTGAATAGACGTAAGGACCAAATTAATTAATGTAAATGAAATGTCACAAGTAAAAAGGTTTTGGTTGAAAATTTTATATACTGTAACATGTGGGGAAAAAAACAAAACGCCAAGGTCGAGGGTTTTTTTCATCTGATTTCCATAATGACAAGATTTCGACCTTGAATGCTTTGTCAGTTGCCATGGACTGACATGTTGGCCAAAAAAATAATGTCAATAGAAATGTCTTGTAGCGTTAAAAGGGAATGTACACTTTTTTTGTCATGTTTTACTCACCCTTAAGTTGTTCTGAATCTGTGTGAGTTTCTTTCTTCTGCTGACCACACACACAAGCTATTTTGAAGAATGTTGGTAACCAAAGAGGTGACACCTATTGTTTCTATATAGCTACTATATTCCATATGGAGAAAAAAAAAAAAATATGTGTCTGATATATACAGCTATAAAAATAAAACTTAAGGAAATCTATCATTAGTTTATGGGATCTGTTTGGTTATCAACATTCATCAAAATATCTTCTTTTGAATGTAACATGATTTGAAAAAAAAAAAAATAAGAAGAATAAAAAGAAAAGAAAAAAAAGCTTCATCCAGGCTTGAAACAAGTCTTAACAGCACTACAGGCAACCCAAGTTCAAGTTCTGGATCAAGTTTCTTTCCTGATCACGTTGTCACCTCTCATCTTCAATCAGTTCCTATCTCTTTGAACTACAGGCCTATATATATATATATATATATATATATATATGACTAGGTCATACATTTGATAGAATTTAAAACACAGATAAAATATAGCCTATGTATATAACCTTTAATGCTGCACTGAAAAAAAGAAAAACCATCTCCCAAATTACTGTACAAAAGTCAACATAAACTGGCTATGTTCATTTTTTACAACTGTTCAAGCATGCTAAGCTTCACTTATAAATCCCTTTTAGTCACAGCTGGAAATTTCATAAAGTCACACTAATAAGAAGCAAATTATTAAAGCTGGAAAGTAATTCAAGAGTGTTCTAGGCAAAAAAGGACGTTTATCAACAGCAGCTTGCTGACACTTGACGTCATTTGTTATTGGACCTGCACAGTTTGAATAAAATACGAGAAGGCTTCCTGCCGAGTGACATATTGCCAGTGTTAGACTCTGTTTGCAGGGTCGTATGTTATGTTTGTTTTCTTGCTTCGCCAGTGTTGGCTCTCACCGCGCTGTCATTCTCATCACTAAATTACTGCGTAGTTGTAGCCTGGAGTTCATTAAAGCCACCGGGGTTGACCGGTGAATACAGCATACACACGAAGAAAAAGGTTACAAGAGACATATTTCCCCTTCTCTCCAGAGTAAAAGTTAATTGACAACTGTATGATATTACATTTCCGCACAACGCCGCATCAGCAAATTCTGCCTGTGTGTTCGACTCTCGACGTGTTTGTTTGTGTGTCGCACGCGTCCCATTTTTCATTGAGTTTAACTATCGAAAACTTCAGGTCTCCTCTGGAAACTCATTTCTTCTTCTCTCTCTCTCTCGTCCACTCGCTCTCCCCAGTAATCACCCACAAGCCATCTGTTCGTCTCCGCCCCTGTAACCGCTGTGGGAATGCTGACACTGTGTCCCCTCACGTCCTGACTGATGTGGGACAGTACTGACTTCTTGTGACTTTCACTCACACAATCCAACCGCCAAGATTGGCTCTCCGGATTTGGCAGAGATGAACGGGCGCCGAACGCCCTGTTGAGGAGGAAGGAAGAAAGAGAGAGAAAAATCGACAGAGATGGAGAGTGCGAGAGAGCGACGAGAGAGAGAATAAGATTATTTATGCTCGAGGAGCCCCAATGTATTTTTTTTTATGGAAGCTTATTTCTGCCAAAAAATATATAAATAAATAAAATTAAATAAAATTGACAGGCTATGACTCACAATTTTGAGCAAATCTGAGTTTGTATCTCACAATTTGTCTCTGCATGGCAAATCTGACATCTGATGCATTACCGGCACATGTATCGTTTAATCTTTAGCACTTTAGAGTCAGAACATCAGTATCAGAGTAATTAGAAAGGATACTATAAAATCAGACTACCCAGGAGGGGCACCATGAATTGTCTCATCTCGTCTGTCTAACGCGTGAGAATATGTCACGTGAGGCACGTAAATGGTAAAATAAAAATATCTAACAATACTCGGTACATTATATAATGAAAACAAGCAGGTTTTTGCGCTCAGATGTTTTTTAAAATGTAAAATGTGAATTATTTATTGCATAGTTTGCCCATCTATTGAGGCTAATATTCATTTCATAATGACCTAATGTGCAAATATTATTGGGGTGAATTAAATGCAAGACTAATGTTTATAACTTTCCTCCTTTCGCTTAAATATATATATTTTTTTTTTCATAATTTTAAAATACAAATTGAGGCCTACACAATTTTCAGAATGTATATTATTTTGCATTTTCAATTCGGTTTTGTCAAAACATCTCGGCCAATCAATATCTTACAATATCTTACAATATCCTACTCATTCATCAAGTCAAGGCAATGTATTGTATTTTGAGATGCAGTATTTCGCCCAGTGTGCACTGGTTGCATCCTGCAGGTCATGTAGTAGGCCATTTAGTTTGCATATGAAAAATGTTCTAGTGCTGTCAAACGATTAATCGTGATTAATCGCATCCAAAATATAAGTTTTTCTTTACATAATATATGTATTTATTTATTATGTTTATATCAAAACACGCATGTACAGTATATATTTTGAAAGTATTTACATGTAAATTCATTTATATATTTAATTTCTTATATTTGATATTCTACATGCTGTCACAGATCTGCCAGGCTCTGAACCCAGCCAATCACAACGCTCACTCTCCCCCAAGTTCTAATCACCGCCACCTGCAACTCATTATCACCACAATCACGAGCGCTATAAATCCACACACCACTCCACAGTCAGCGTCCGGGCTTGTTTCAATGAAGTGGACTAACTCCTTAGCTCTCAGCGCTATGATATTGGAATATACTTACCTCATTGTTCTCCTTCATTTCAGTGTTTCTCCTATATTTCAGGATCCTCCCGTGTATGTGGTGTGTGGTGTCTCCGGGCTCCAGCGTGTCTCTGTGTTTCTCCAGCGCTCCCACAAATCTGTAAAGGAAAGGACTGCGTTGACATTCAGTTTGCAACGACGATTAACAATCCTGCTCTCCATTACTCACCTGAACTGTTGTCCTCATCCTTTGTCACACTCTTGTTTTACTTACCTCCTGTGCAGCGTCCACTTCTATAACACATATAAATACTTAATAAATATACACAGTACTTACAAATATATTATGTAAAGAAAAACTTTTATTTTGGATGCGATTAATCGTGATTACAGCACTAGAAAAAACTAAACAAAACAAGTTATATTCTTTGAATATATATCCTGTAAATAACCTATTCACAGCTCTCCATATTACAGCATTTATAGCACACTTCTAACTCCATCAATAAAATTGTTTTCATCAAATGCCCACAATCTGCACAAGTGCCTGGCTGAGAATTATAATGAACTGGATTTTGTTCATAATCAATTGCATAGTCAATCTGCACTTTAAAAAAATGTCTCGGCCATTGAAAGAAGGGATTAACCTCATTATTCAGGAAATGAAATTAATGAAGTAGATAAGCATAGCCTTGCACGCTGAATAATTCATTCACAGGGTTTTAACGTCCCTCTGCCCTGGCCCTCATCAGAATAAACACACTGACCCCTGTTACACATCCACTGCACTGTTGCCAAGCACCCAACGATTATGGTATATTAGTATTGTATATCGACAGCAAAGGTTAAAGGCTGTTGAACTGTGATGGAGGGCTCTAAATGAAGATTTAAAACACTTATAAAGGTTACAAACTCCAAAATATATATAGTTTTTGGCCAGTAAACAAATACTATTTCAAATATATGCTAATAAATGTTTAAGGAATATTTTTTGAGGAATATAATTAAATATAAAAACATACTTTAAGAGGCCACAAGATACATTTTCGATCTTAAAATACATTTTTATATATTAAGATTCAATATTCAAAATATATGTAAATAAAAACAAACGTGAGCTGAATTGAAAACAGTAACATTTTACAATAAGGTTCATTAGTTAACGTTAATTAATGCATTAACTAATATTAACTAACCATGAAAAATATTTATCTTTGTTAATGTTAATTAAGGAAAGTACAACTGTTAGGTTGTGTTACCTCAGGTCCATTAATAAATATTAATAGATAAAACTGGATTTTATTATGTATTGAATATGCAATAAATATGAACTGTGATTAATAAATGCTTTACATGTCAAATAATGATAAAAATGGGACCTTACTGTGAAGTTTTAACATAAAAAAATATCAGCTTGATGTAGTAAAGTAACTAAAACTTTTGTTAAAAATATATAGACATTTAAAATAAACTACAAATATAATAAAAAAAAGGAAGTAAGTTTTGAAATGGAAAGAAAAATAAATAAAATAAACAAATTAATGCTGATTTACAAAATAAATATAAAAGTGAAATGCTTATAGCTGAAAATAAGATTTCTAGTCACAACAACACAAACTGCAGATGAGGAGGAGAAACGCCCCATTTATTTAAGGCAGCATATGTTGTTAGCAATGAGCAGGCTTTAATTATGCATATAATATCTCATTAATCAGCACAGGTGAGGCTAGAAAGATATCTGAAGATAGACACGGACAACTCTCTGGAAAAAAGACTATTACTTCCTGATGACGGAAATAATTTCTTTGAGTTGGCTTCAATTGTAAAACCTTTATCTAATGAAGACTCATCTTTCATGCTAAACAAGAACAAATAATTGACTATCTTAAGCCTTAGAGGGCTTTGGCCTTTTCATTTCTTCATAAGCAGATTTCCCATGAGGCCACATCTGAAGGTCAACCCGACGGCGGTACCTCATCCTATTTGAAAATTGTGGCATGAGGAAAATCCAGTAATTTAATTTAAAACAGAAAAGAATCTTTTTTCTCCAATTGCTTGAGGTCACTGGCTCCACCGTCATTGTAGGTCACTTTCAGTAAGAAATGTAATATGCGCAAACTATGAAAGATCTCTATTAATATTTGACCCCTCCAATGGCCCAATGTTTGATTCGGGGGTAAAAAAGCACACCCGCTGAGGGAATATCTTATTGTCATTCTGCATTATGAATTTAATTCTAGATAACTTCAGCCTACTTTATCGCCGACTAAATTGAGTGTGTGGCTGCAGGCGAGTACCTTCAGATTGAAGGTACACTCAGGGGAACTTGGTTACATTAGCAAATGTCATGGAGCAACCAAGTCATTCAAAACTTTCCCTCTTTTCTCGCCCATGTGGCGCAAACTACTTTTTGAGTACAGTTAATGTTAAAGTGTTCGCTCTGGCCTCTGACAAGAGATGAAAAGTTGATAACGACACTCCAAGGACGCTTGTTTGCCACTTTCTTGAGTAAACAATCACTGAATCTAGTTAACTTTGATTCTTAGAATCTTAGTACATAGTATTATGACAAGATTACTATACCGATATAGTCACCGATAAGTATAAAGGCCTGTTCACACTGGGACGAATATTGCGTGCGAATATCGCCGATGTTTAACGCATCATGACTAAACAAAGGGCGCCAATGCACCGAAGCAAGATGAATGTAGAGCTGCTAGTCTCGTTGGTTTCTTCATTGTTGCTTGAAATATCCAAGTTTTTTGCCAGTTAACAAAGAAGCGTGTGAATGGTTTTGACAAGCACGTCTTCTGGCTCGCTTCTTCCTCTGTGTGACAAGCGAGTGTCAGAAGCATAAAAAGTTCCACAGTGCCACCTTGTGTACCGGGGCATTTCTGTTTTTAATTAAGCGCTGTTGGCTCATCGTCAGTGAAAATCGCGTAGCAAATGAGTAGCAAAAAATGCTGATGACATTAGCATGCGATATTTGTCCCGTTGTGTACAGGCCTTAACGGTAACTATATTAGCATCCACAACAACAGACAATAATGCTCATTATATGAATGCAACAGCCCGATCTCACAGAAATTACAGATTTTACGAGGTGGCTAATTCATACAACCTCAAACCTCAAAATTTTGCCAATTTGTACGAATGACCTACACCTAACCCCACCCCTAAACCTACCCGTCACTGGGTTTTAGAAAAATTGAATGCTTGAATCTGATTGGCTGACGAACATTCCAAGGTGTGCAATTATTTTCAGAGGTCTTTACCACATTACATGTCCATATCACTTTGCCAAAGATTTCAGTTATTTCAAAGGCCTTACAACAGCTAAATAACCAAAACCCATAATGGTACTGGCCAAAAAAATCAACACAGTAAACAATAGGATAAAACCGACAGATCTTATTTTATTATGTACAGAAAGCACATGTTCTATTCATATTCCCACTGTCTCTCCCTTACAGACACACAAACATTGAGTTTGCACACACGGGAATGTTGTTAGCGCTAGACAGTTCAGCTTAAAAAGCTAAATGATATTTCTCACAAGCGAGGCAACTATTGCATTTTAGGTTTAATACTTTTGATTCTGTCCATCAAGTCCAAATAAAAAGAGAAAATGATTAACTGACAAAGTTCTTTTAATTTGTAAAGTTGATCATCCAAAATAGGCATCACTAAGAAGGAAGCATGCTTTACTGTTTTAGCTAGATCATTGCATATACATATGCATATATCTTTATTTATAATTATAATTGCATATATCTATATTTTGGTTTGCAACCTCATCATAATGACCAAGTGTATTTTTGTCAACCCAAATTTTTCACAACTTTCTTGACCTTAGCTTGAGCCAACCAGACGCTCAATCATTAACAATGTAAATGAATACCCGACATAACGACCCAGGTACACAGCACCAGCAATAATCAAAATGTCATTACGATCCCCGCTAACGCTCGGACCCATTCGCCTAATGACCCATCCCTGATTACGCCGTTAAAAAGTCACCAAGTGCAAATTTATGCAAAACATACCCATAAACAATTGTGCTTTAAAACGCAAGCAGGAAACGTATGTATGCGATTCAATTTGTGGGACTTTGGTTCCCTATTTTAGTGTTCGAGATTGAGGACGCCGGTAAACACTTAAGCTGTTGGACTTGTTAGTCGACAAGCCATGTTATGTTACATTTACCAGCTTACATTAAATAAATATTACCAGGTAAATCCAACCCCAGCGGCTGGCAGGCTCTAAAAATAAAATGACCCATCCTTGACCGGGAGAGGAAAAGGCTCCATGGATTGCTGTCGAGTGAGCGTGACTGGGGGTCTGCAGAGCAGCGGGTGGGAGCGGGCATTATAATCCACGTGTCATGTTCGGGACGCGAGAGGCCTTTATCTCCTCGCTGCAGATACACACTAGAGCCACGCAGACCGCCGCTGCGTCTCTTAGAAACATACGGCACAAGGACAGAAGTATGAGCTAGCGCTAAGCCATAGGATGAGAATTTCACAATCGCTATGTTTGTGACCACAATACATATTCAATTAGAGCGTTTAAAACCACTAACACGTAGCTTAGCAAGCAATGCTAATTGTGTGTTCGTGCTACGCAACAGAGTACTTTATCATCTTATAACGTTTCATGCAGTGGAAGCAAGTTTCTGTCAGCTAGTTTGAATATGGATATTTTGAGCTCCAAATCTCTAGGCTGCATATGTAAATAAAGCCATTTACTACCAAACAACATCTCTCCAGCTAGAGCGTTAGCATATTCTAAATGATTTAAAAGGATTTGGGCTACACTTGCTAGTGAGATGTTCGTGACGCATAGCGCATGCAGTAACTGTATTCCGGAACAGAGCTGCAATGTTTTGAAATAATGGTTGAATATGACGAAAATATGTATATAAATAATATTTCATTATTTTCTAGTGCTAAATAGTGCTAATTTGTACAAATTCATACAACCTCACTCCTAAATCCCAGTGACGGGTAGGTTTAGGGGTGGGGTTAGGTGTAGGTAATTCGTACAAATTTATACGACTCATAAAATTCATAGTAACCATGTAACTCAAGCTGAAAAAGGACCTAAAAACACCATAAAATAACCAGTGAGACATTTACTAAGACAAAATTAAGAGTCTTTTCAAGCCATATAACAACTTTATGTGAGAAACAGATTGATGTTTAATTATTTTTTTCACAAAATACCCAAAAGCACTTATATACCATTAAATAGCACTAAACAGTAACAGTAACTAAAAGCCCTTCAACATAGAATACTAAAAAAGTAAAAAAAAAGCAACGTACCATTTGTCAAAAACACTGCATGGGTTCAATATCTTTCCTAAAAAGACACAATTGTATTCCCTATATAATTTTGCCTACATGTTTCTCTCTTTTTTCTGAATGATGAAACAGTGCTGACTTTCACATCTATTATGCACCTCATCTTATGGTCCACACCACACAGCTGGAAACTTCCCTCACAATGTCACAGCGGCAACATAATTGGACATTTCTATACACCACCGAGCAGAAATCGGATCTGCGTTTTGCATGCCTCCCGCTAAATTGAAGGTAAATCCAGAAACTGAGACATCAATCAGTACTATTGAGTGGGCCACGCGCTGTCGAGAACACATCCGCGCCAGATAAAGACGCCGTGGTCCCGTAGGGTCCTGTTCAAACCTGCAGAGCTTTCCTCGACGTGGGTAAAATGACACTGATTGATCTTCATTCTGAAAATGCCCTGATGGAAACACTCAAGGTTTTCCTTCAACTTTGTGATCTGTAGATTTGACTTTTTCCCTTTAATATCTACCTGTTAGTGTCAAAAACAGGCAATAATTGAAACAAATTAGTATTTTTTTCTCTGTAAAACAGCCATATATGGAAAACCATTTGTGCTTCAGAGTAAAAAAAAAGAGGGAAAGAGAGATTAAAATAAAATATGAAGTCATAAAGACACTGCTTTTATGAGAAATAGTCATTATTATGAGAAAAATATGCAATGGAAAGATATAAAGTTGCAATAACGAGGAAAAAGTCAGTTATGAGAAAGTATCAAAATTTAGACAAACAAAATTATGAGGCATAATGTCTCAATCCATATATATATATATATATATATATATAATTACATATATAATATATATAATATATAAAATTACATTTGTGAAGGTACATATTGCAGCA
>JAUMHE010000037.1:954080-966084 GCA_032359235.1 Enteromius mattozi | reverse complement strand
ATATATATATATATATAATTACATATATAATATATATAATATATAAAATTACATTTGTGAAGGTACATATTGCAGCATTTTTATTATGCTGCTTGAGGTACATTTTGCGGCCATTCAGAATTCAAAAATCCAGTGAAGTCCCAACTGTGAGAAACAAAGTTCAATTGTGAGAGTAAATTGTGAGTCAGAAGTTTGCAAAAAAATGTAATTGTGAATAAAATAGTCACACTTATGAGAAAACGAAGTCACAACTTTGAGATACAACATAGAAATAATAAGATATAAAGTTGTAGTTGTGAGAAAATAATTTGCAATTATATAAAAGTCACTAGTACAGGAAACAAGAAATAGTTCACCTTTATGAAATTCACAACTATAAGAAACAAAGTCATAATTATGAAATACTGTTATGATTATGATGAAGCAATGCTGCAATAAAGTGATATTAGGTTTCAAATGTGAGAAAGTCGAAAGTGTGTCAAAAAAGTGCAAATGTGAGAAATAGTCACAATTGTGAGAAACAAAGCTGCAATTGAACGAAATAAATTCACAATTACTGTTTTATTTTTCCAAGGTGGAGCTTTGGTGTGGCTATTGATGTTGCTGCACTATTTGTCTTTCATTTAATTAACTACATGACATTATTTATGGTTATAGTGTATTTCCATGTCAGTGATCACCAACATTATTTGTCTAAATGTCACGATTAGTGACTTGCTCTCATTGCCGGAAACCCAGGATCTGAAATCTATAAATCTCTTGCGTGGCTGACCGTGAAGGCTAAAGCAGGTATCCACCGGGACACAAGATGGATAATCTGAACGTTGACCAGTTCATCCTTCCCACAAACCCACTATCTTTGTCTCTAGGGGCTAAATTTGCATTATGTAACCAGATGTTTGTCCTCTGCCATGATCTACATATACAAACTCTGTGTTTACATGGCTACTATGTGTGTGATCGGAGATGTAGGCTATTCATCAAACTTGAAGGGGATGAAATGGCTAAGAAACCCTGCCTCCGTGACAAAAACAATACAATAACCTCAAGTCCCATCAGAGAACGGTTCGAAACCTCTTCAAAGAACATGTTCAAAGCTTTCTGGGTACCCTGGGAAAAGGTTTAGTACCAACAACCAATTTAAGTTGGCATGCTTGCCCCCAAATGTTGAAACTTTCCTCACTTGCAATGAACTAATACAGCCGTCAACATGAAACAAAAGAGACCAAACAAACTGTGAAAAGAAAAACATCTCAAACCCAAACATCAGATTATGATTTATAAACTTGAGTGTCGGTCTTTGAAATGCAAACAGTTCCCTGTGGTGTGTTTTTGGTCTATTTAAGTCTCTTAAACGTCTGTTTGCGTTATGAGGTTCTTTGGTATAGCATTAAAGACTTCAAGTGTTTTGATATTTCTCTGATAAGAGCAAAAACAAACAGCATGTTTCAATGACTTCACACATCAGCAAAGACTTCACATCGTGAATAAACACGTCAAAACGTGAGCCTAAAGAAAGTTAGCAACCTGCTGCTTTTGAGTACTTACGAGAAAAAAGATGCCTGATTAGATGTTTGTACGCTTCGATAACACTCATTAACAGGCCAAGTCAACGTTTGCGAACACCAAAGTCCAGATTTTTACTCTGATATTCACAATATCTCACTAGCAACGCCTTGCACCTTTGATGTCACACATTTGCAGGATGCCTTGATATTCATCTCAGGCCCATATCAGATCTTCAAAGTGGTTGTTTTCTTTGGATATTTGTATTGTTTTTGCTCCGTGGTTGAACATATGCTAGCCAAGGGCACTGCGTTTTTAATCTGGTATTCGTTTTAATTAATAAGGCACGTCAAACTTCGCCGCACACACATCTTTAAATGGAGGTCTGGCTGTAAACATCTAGGGGTCTATAATGAAGGTTGTACTTGGAGCCAGCGAACAGTATACGAAATTATTTTCTGATAAAGACGGCGTCGGTTCTCAATTATGAACTACCGCGCGGTACAAGACCTTGCACCTCTGTGAACCAATTAGTTTGTGACTTGCCAAATCATTTACATGTAAATTGCAACTTTCGCAATGGAAATCGCTCTCGCGCCACAAAGTACAAACAGACGGCCGAATGCATTTATTTACAGATGGTGGCGTCAGTTTAGAAACCTGCCTCGAGTCTATTCATCCACCAAAGTAGCTGTAATTACCGAGCCCCTCTTCGAAACCCCCTCTTCATCTCCCGAGTTTCAAAGGAGCCCATCTGACAGGCCATGAAATCATAATTTAATCAAAAGAAAACAAATGTTTGAATGCATATTGCAAAATGAGAACAATAACTAATGAATTCTAATGAGGAGAACATTATGGCACTTTCATCCCGCTGAAGAGATAGCAGTCTGCCGGTTTTTACAAACACAGGTTATTGTGGTGAGTCGCTTTTTATTTTACACTTTATTTATTATTTGCTCATACTGCGTAGGTTTTATTGATTTAAATACTCTGGAAAATAGATATTTTTCATTCGTTAATGTGCAAATGTTGTCTCAGATGTTGCTGCCTACTTTAAGATCCTTAAAGTTCAAGGAGAAATAAATAAGACAATTGTTGATAAATTGACGTGGATAACACAACCCAAACAAGAAAAAAATGTTGTTTTCCATTTTAAAAAATATATTAACATCTTTAAACAAGAAAAATGAGTCTGAGCAGTAGACCCTAAGATTATCACTTGTTTTCTGAAAATATATCTCACATCGTTTAGTCTTGTTTCCAGCATAATATACTGAGTTTTTATATGTTTATTTACTTACTGTAGATAAGTGTACCTTAAATGTAAATAAATACTTCAAAGCAGTTTTTTTTTTGAAAGTTAAACAATTTCAAACTTTTTTTTTAAATATTTTTTTATTGCAAAACAAGCTAAAATATTTATTTCATTATTTTTAATAATTTATTTTTTGATGAGAAATATTTCAGTTGGTATTAAATTTTTCATTGCGGGCAAAGTAAGGCATTTCTTGTAAAACTGCAGAGGAGAAACGTGTCAGTTCAATGCGGTCTTTTTCCCAGGAAGAAAAACCTGCAGAAACACTCCCCATTTAATCTTGTTGTTGTCCGTGCACAACAAACGAGATATTAAAGAGATCTCGTTTTGTGGTTTTTCTTTCCTATGGGCATATATTGCAATTGAAATATTTTGTTGAATTTGCAGTTCTGAGCAAGATCAATACAAGCATTGAGAAATGAAAGCAGAAATATGATAGAGATTGAACGGGAGTGTTTAACTTTCACATAATGCTGATAAACAACCAAGCAGCATCACATACAGATCAAACACATCCACTGTCTTCTTACCCACAAACACACCTGAGGGACAAAGATGATTTTTATACAACTACTGACAAATTTCTCCAGTTTAGTTAAATATCCAAAAACCATACCTTAGTCAAACAGATGTAGATCATATCATACAGATGGAGTCCACATGGGCAGTCCATAATTTGTCTAATTTCGAATGATTGTTTGATATTTTAATTGCCGTTTGACAGATGATAGCCGGGTAAGGAAGCTTTGATATGGAAATGTTTAAGAGGAGCAGTCCGAGGAGCTCTGGGTTTCCTTGGTAACTTCAAAGGCCCATCCTTGAATAAAGAATCACGCTGTAAGTGCAAGTGGTGGCGTGGAGCTCCTGAGAAAGAGGACAACATGAGAGGGCAGGAAAATGAGAAAATGTTGCCATATTTATGTTTGTCAGTGTTGCAGATAAAAATCGTGAGGAACTGAGCAGTTCTTTTCCATTTTCTTCGAGCATTAAGTTTCCTTAATTCCCTTAAGGATTGTTCAGATTCTTTTTAAACAATTCTTTGCATTAAACGGATGTTAAAAAAAACAAAACAAACAAAAAAAAAAAGGAACAAAAACAATCTGGTGTCTTATGAACAACTGCACTGAATTAAGTGTCACAAACCCAGATTACAGTGTGACTTTTAGACTGATTCATGACTCTTTTTAACTCTCTTTTTAGACTTTCTAGACTCTCTTTTTATTGTCGTGGATGACCAGCAAAGACAATGCAATAAAAATATTTATTTTGTGAAATAAATTACTGCTGAGCTTGTTTTTGGTGCTTGTTACTTTCTTTTTTTAAAGGAAGTAAAAAAAAAAGACATGTTAATGTGGTAGACTGCTTTGAATATTATAATTCAACATAAACAACATAAATTATGTCACATTTAGCCCTGAGCTAAACTACAAACCAATAGTATGAAGGAAAAACTAATAAAATGTAATATATGCCATCATACCTGTGAGGTTCCAACGATGGGAATGTCATTTGGTGTAAATAACATAAGGGGGTCTTCCTCTCCGTTGAGTTTTACCCAGCCTTCCTACATTTATATTTATCTAACCTGACATCGGTTTCCATTTCTTTTCCTCCTTGCTTCTCTTTTCACCAGTGCTTGTGGGAAAAACAAAGAAAAAGAAAGCGTGGCCCTGCATAGAATTACTTTTACATCTGACTGCTACCCTTAGTCGTGCATGTGATGTGTTAAATTTTAAGTTATATGAGGAAAATGACAAGTACAAAACTCACCACCAAGGAGCTGGTGTTCTGGATGGTTGCTAGGTGGTATCATAAATTATAGTCTCTATATGGCTAAGATGATTTAAGCTGCTCTTTCTCACCCAAAACGTTAAAAATACAATGAAATCAACAAGAAAGACCAGCACAACAGATTAGACCAAGTGCTGGTAAGTCTCTAAAAATGAGCAAACCATACCAGCTTGATTATTCGGCAAGTGCTAAAGCCACTATAAAACTAGAAACTACCATTCCAATCAGCTGACAAATTCTCAAGAACCCTCAAGTTCCCAGAAAAGAAACCAGCAAAGTAGACCAGCGTGAGTATCTGACAAATGACCACAACCCCTGTCAGAGATGACAAACAACCAAAACCTGAAAAAATCAGCACCAGCGTGAGCAGCTGAAAATGCCCCAAACTCATCTTAAACCATCACTGCAAGTGCCCCAAAACCCCTCTAAAGTTACCAAACTAAACAAGCATGATCAGCTGACAAAAGACCAACCCCTCGAAAACCCATCTAAAATTACAATTGTTGACAAATGTCCAAAAATGTCCAATGCCTAAAACAGACAAACTAACCAAAAGAACTAGACCACCCAGAGCTGCTGACAAATTATATATATAAACATCATTGCTAATGAATGCCCCAAACCACTCTGAAACTAGTAAACTTGACCAGCCGACAAACTCCTCGAAAACAATCACTGCTCAAAAATGCCCCAAATCCATCCAAAAGCTGACAAATGTCCAAAAATCTTAAAAAAAACAACAGTAAACCAGAACAGCCTGACCAACTGACAAAAGATGTCCAAAAAATGTCCAAAACTAAGAAATTAAAAAAGCAAACTAGATTATCCAGAAAACCGCTACAAACCGATCCAATACCAAACAAATGTCCCAAATTCTCACAAATCAGCAAAAACAAGGCCTGAGCTGCTGATAAATAAAAAAAACATTATTGCAGACAAATGCCCCATACCCCTCTAACATTAGCAAACTTGACCAGCCAGATCAGCTGACAAAAGACATCCCGAAAACCATAATTTCTCAAATATTTCCCAAACCTATCTATAATTACAATACTAGACAAATGTCCAAAAATCTAAAGAACGAACAAACAAACAAAAACGATGACAGATTCTTGAAAATCATCTTACCTGACAAGTGCCCCTTTTAAACCATCAATGAAAACAAGTACCAAAAGCACTCTAAAATTACCAAACAAGACCCATCTGAAAGTACTATAGCTGACAAAGACTCCCTAAATACCAGCAAACTAGACCAGATGGAGGAACTAACAAGTGCCCAAAACCCTTTTAAAACCATCACTTCTGACAACTTCATTTAAACCAGCAAACCAAACCAGTGTCCAAAACTCCTTTAATTCCAGCAAACTGGACTGCTAGAACACCAGCAACCTATCTTAGGCTTAGTTAAGATGCTTTTTTTTTGTTTTTTTCCATTAATAAATGCTATTTTTCACTCATATTTTCTCATCCACCAGGCGAAAAATCATACACGCCAGATTTAATACTCAAGGTTCATAGTCAGTTTAAATTGAATGAAAGTATGAGCAATAGTAACAGTGATGCCCACCTTGGCATTTGCATACCGAGTAACATTATCACCTTAAAACGATTACAGTGAATGGAAGTGGAAATATAATAAGACCATTCAAAACCGGATGATACGTTTATGGGTTCTTGCCAATTGCAACAGACCACCGTTGGGCGTCTCAACCCGTCTGAGCGCTGAAATCACATTAAAACAGTCCGTCCTTACCCACGTCCTTCAATCTCAGGTGAGATGTCTAATCTTGTGAGTGCATATTTCAAAGCGGATTTAACTGACACATGCCTGGTTAGGTAGCACCGATAAAGCTCTGCCCACAGGTATGTGTCTCTTTTCATTGTGTAGGCAGGCCGAAAGCTCCTTGGAGGCATCCGCGAGTGGAAAGCGCCCGCACAGGCTGTCATCTCACATGATTTTTTTTTTCGCTTTAAAGAAGCAGCCATGTGACTGATCCTCTCCCCACATCTTGGACAGAAAGGCTGATTATTTCCTAGCATTTTCTTGTATGCACGCGCTTCCTCTCCAAGAAGCGACAAGAGCGGCCCGTCGCATCGCAGCTGAGAAGTGCATGCTGTTTGGCAGAGAGGATTAATCCAGGGCTTACTCTTAGCTCCCGCTCTGTTTATCCATGGTGGAGAATTTGCTATTTATGAAAAAAAGTGCAGTATTTCCGTGCTTGGCTGAGGCTTCGGGCATCGGCGGGCGCATCTTCCCTGGATGTAAAAAAAAAAAAAAAAGAGAATTGATTCAGAATCAAGTAAACAGCTCCAAATGTCACCACAATTACTGCTATTGGCATTAGTTTCATTACAGAAGTTGCTCATTCTAGATTGGAATTGTCATGCTTATCGAGACAAATTAAATGCTGTGGCCTGACTGCTTATATGTGGCATAGAAATGGCTATTTTTGCGCACTTATTTGGAGCCAAGTTTCTTTTTCGTCTTGGAGCTCAAAACAGTCCATGGTTGATTTTGTGGGGTGGCGGAAATACATTTGAAAGGCTTTAAATTCAGTATTTAAGTAGAATATATAATTACGAAAATAAGTATATGCATGCACAGGGTGGTTTATACGACATTGTTTATACAAATCTCAACGGCTTGATTGCTTGAACAGTTGCTAAAATATAAACTATATTGATTCCTAATAATTTAATTTCAATATCATGATATTTTGTAAAGCTACTTTGAAAATGTATAATGGAAAAAACTTTGTATGAATAAATTTGACTCAACTTTATTGATGTTAAATCCTGTTTTAGCCTATCCTCTTATTGTAATTAGTATAGCTAATCTTGTGAAAAGTTGTTTGAGAGGTGTCTGATGTCATGCGAAACAAATTTGATAAACCATTACGAAGACAATTTTTTAATATCTACAAAAGTTGTAAATACTCAATTTTCATTTTGTTTCGATTTATTTAAGTTTTACGTTTAGTTCTTGAAACCAAATGAACAAGCGGGAATTCTTTCTATTGTAAAGTTTGTCTTTAAATAGCTTGTATAATATAAACCACTTCAAATATAGCCTTATGGAGTGACCAATTTCCTCTGGCAAATTTTTAGTTTTCCCTGTTCAATCCAAAGCACTTCGAGCTGTCTCAGTCACCTTTACATCTCATCTGCGGCGGTTCTCTGGGGCCATAACCGTTTTTCTCCTGGGTTCAGCCTGGTCCTACCTCCTCTCCGACCTTCACAGGCCTCCCAGGCCTCAACGTCATCTCCAACATTAGCTGGAGAAAAATTAGTCCCCCCTCCTCTGGAGTCAGCTCATTTTTCTTGTGCTGTCAGAACATATGCGGGCTCTGTCTCGGCTGGGTGTATACCTAAAGTACATTCGGCCTTTATTTAATCTTAATAAGCTCACATCAGCTAGGCCTGGGTCGCATAAACTCAGACACAGTTTTTGGCAGGGTGACTGCATTCTTCTGCGCTCTGATCTTCTGCATACAGTTTTTAGAAACTGATGCTATAAAACTCAACAATAAGGATGGCTTAATAAGTTTAATTGTTTTAAAGGTGCTATAAGCAATTTTTTTTAACAATTACAGCACAGAACTAGATTTTTGCAAAACATGTTTACATTAGTTCTCTGAAAACAATGCTATTGCCAGTTATTCCACTTCAAAATTTGTGTTTAGTGTAATAAGATAACTTCTGATGTTCGTTAATGTTTATTTCATGAAATAACTAGTGAAGAGGAAAAGACGAACAGTTCATGTGCCACTTGAACTGAGATGCTACAGCAATCACAAAACAGTATTTATTGTGTGAATTAAAAAAAAAACAAAATTTGAAAAATTAGTTTCATACCTTTAGTAAAATGTTCTATCTTGTCTGTCAGTTTGCTCTGCATGATAAAATGAGTGTGGAGTGAGACATGGCTTGTCGGACATAGCAACAGTTACAAACAGTTATGGGTCTTTCCGAAGAGCCAGTTCAGCTCCTTCCTGATGCACGGTGTCAATCTGGCAACCTGCGTAAGTGTAGAGTCTGAGGAGGATGAGGAGAGAGAAACAATATTCAGAATTTAGTATAATATTCAGTACCCATTTTAGTTGATACCTGTCTATATTAAATACTGCACCATTGATTGTTAATAATGTTTATGTTGGCCTACATATGTGACATTTGCTCAAGTTGTTCCTGAAAAGGAATAAATAAAATTACATTAAAATCAAGCCAACAAAACTCCACATTCTTTAAGACAAAAATGTATGTGTTTTTCGAGTGGGACCAGTTGCAAATGTTGGCAGGTTAAATAAATAAAGCTGTCTGGACCTACAGAAAACAACTAATCCTTATAGTTGAGCCTTGCTCTTCGTTTTTCATTTCTTTCATCATGTTATCTGTTGTTTCCACTCTTGTTGCCTTAGTTGTCTCTTTTTTCTCTCCCCCCCGATGGTACTGATAATAGCTCACCAGTGTCAAGTCCAGTACACTTCTTCCTTGGGATCTTGGCTACTGTCGAGCTCCTAAACTGATAACGTCATGTACAATATTCAGGCTGGGATGTATTCTTCAAACACTGAGTGTTCTTTATATCCTTGTCACTTCCTCTCCAGCTAAAATATGCTAATATGAACTCTGCAATCTTGATGTTCCTCTTCGACAGGTACACAAAACGATTGTTCTGATCCATGCTGATTTTGTTCCTTATTTCAAGGCTTAGGGAAGGAAATGCTACATTTAACTGTGCAAATGAATGAACATACAACAATGATAACAATTACAATTGTTCTTAACCAAGAAAGAATACTATGTTTTAGCAAGATGTTCAAAAGAACATTGCAAACGAGCATTCGCATTCATTTGTAAATGGTAATTGCATGGTTTGTATTTAAATTGCTTAGTTCTGTCAGTTGTATAAACATTCGAACAGCCAAAAACACACTAATTTTTATATCAAAATTAGGGTTTTAAGGCTTTTAGTACATCTTTGGCAGCTTTGAAGCTATTTTTTCATCATGTATTTACTCATCAATGATTCCAAATTATCTTGTAGCATTTTATACCAGATATGCATTTAAATCAGTTTTGCTACTGTTAACTAAAACTTAAAAAACAACAACAAAAAAGGAAATCACTAACTGAAAGAGTCTAAATAAAATATTAGATGAAAAGCATAAACTAAATAAACTTTTTAAATGATTGATAACTAACTGAAATAAATGTGTTTATGTTTAAGTACGCTCTAAAAAAAGCTGGGTTAAATACAACCCAAAGAACCAGGGATTGGGTTGTTTTGACCCAGCGACTGGGTTACTATCTAGAAGGCTGAGTTAAACATTTAAACTAACTGCTGGGTCAAAACAACCCAATTACTGGTTCTGTCCATATTTAACCCAGCATTTTTTTTTAGAGTGTACTAAAATAATTTAAACTAAATAATTTTTTTTTATTAAAACTAGACAGAAATATACAAAAATTAAATGAAAATGTAAAATAATTTAATGAAACATAAACAAACAAACATACAAATCTTGTCCATGAATAAACAAGATTTAGCATGACACTGTAAAAACTAAACAGTCAAAAGAAATTTATAAATTTAAATATTGTGAATATTTAATATATTGCCCAGACATGAAGCATAATGATGGGGGAATATAATTGAGATGGGAGGAAAAACTGAATTTCAATGCCTTTGTGTTGACTCACAAACATTTATGTTCCAGAAATATCTAAAAATTATTGCAATCCCCGTGAGAAAACGTTTTGCATTTGCTTGTAAAGACACTGAAATATAGTTTTTAATTTATACAAATATAATTTCCCTCATAACTCATACTATTTTAATCACAGAAGTTTCTTAGAGGAACATAAGCAAAGGCAAAGTTTTTGTTTTGGTGGAACACAAAAGTTTTGTGAGCAAAACACAAAAGCATCGATTTCCTCTCAATTTTCCCCCATCACTACATCCCCTTAGAGACTCTGTGCCGTAGACCTCATGATTTCTTCTAAATTCACACTCTAGCAGAAGTTTTGAAGTTCATCTCCTGCCACAATAAGTTTAAAATGATGACTAAACAAACATCCACCTTAATCCAAATGCGGATCGCAATATACCGCAACACCTGGCTAATGCATTTCCAATCAGAGCCCACACATCAACTCCTCCTCCGTTCATATTGAGTTAATTTTACTAGCCATTCATCAACCAAAGTTCCAATGCCTGTTCTCTTTCCAGTTACCAGCATTCAGCCTAAGCAGAACTTTATGCGACGTTTAATCAGCAGTTCAACGCGCGCAAAGTGGTTTGAGTTCTTTGGCAGGCGCCTTAGTATGTTGAGAAAGTTGAGATTATCCGAGTCTGGAGTGGCTCCCAGAATGAAGTGTAATGACAGAGAATTCTTCATTTTAGCTGCCAGTTTAACTTTAGCGTTAGCATGCTAATTTGGGAAGAAATTGCTGGTATGTCTTTGAATTTAGGTATGGTAGAATTTATTAAACAGTAAGGACACTTTTACATGTGACGTTTCAATGCAAACACTTCTCTTTGAAGTAAATAGACTTAGTCATCACACTTTATTTGAAAAACTATATTAGTGCCTACAGAAAGTGCCTATGAAAAATTGGAAGCATTACTAGCCATGAGTATGCATGCCAGTTTATACCCAGCTAACAGGGAACATTCTCGTAATTTTGGCTAATGTTCTCTAAAGGTTCTCTCAAAGTTATCCAAAAAAAAAAAAAGTTCTTTCCTAACGTTAGTAGAACGTTTCCTTAACATTATCTGCAATTGATAAACGTTTTAAAAACCTTAGCATAAAAACATTATCATTGTGTTGTTAGTGGAACGTTTTAAAAACGTTAGCATTAGAAATGTTAACATTGAGTTGTTGGTGGAATGTTTTAATAAAGTTTTAAATAACATTCTTAGAACTTTAATATAACAAGACACTAAAATGTTCTAAAAACGTATTGGATAACGTTCTTATAACCAAACAAGAACATTAATTCAACGTCAAAAAAGCTGGACGTTTTGAACGTTCTAAGAATGTTCTAAGAATGGAAACATTTTTATAACGTAAAATTGTTAGCTGTTAATTAATTTCAAGTATTTATCTTACGATTCAGCTTTTTCTAAGAACTGTGTAATATAAACTCATATTTTTGTCATTTTTTTTTTTTTTGTGATGTTAAGTCAAAACAGATTTTTCTCTGGACCTTTTTCTCACAAATGTCTCGCAATTCTGACTTTTTTCTCACAACTCTGATTTTTTACATATAAACTCACAATGTCGAATTATGAATAATTTATAATGGAAAGGAAGGAAAGGAAAGGACGTGACATGTGGCCAAGTATGGTGGCCCATACTCGGAATTTGTGCTCTGCATTTAACC
>JAUMHE010000037.1:936811-947031 GCA_032359235.1 Enteromius mattozi | reverse complement strand
TCTGTCTTGTGTTCCCCTCTGTCTAGCATAAAAGAAGCCCTCACCCTCTCTCATACGCTGATTATTGCAAAGCCATACCCTAGTTCCTTGTTCTTGTGTTTTCCTTGTTTCTTTGCGTTTTTGACCTTGGACTGTATTCTAGTTTTTTGATTGTTTGCTGCCTGCCCTGACTCTTGCCCGTTTATTGGAATTACTCTTTTGCCTCTGCCTGGATTGAACTGTTTGCTGGCCTTTGACTGTGCCATATTCTTTCTTAAATATAAACATTCATGTGATTGTGTGTATATATATATATATATACACACACACACACAGTATACACACATGTATTATGTAAACAAAAGCTTTTACTTGTGATTAATGTGATTAATCGTTTAACAGCATTAATATATTTAATATTTGATCACTTAATTTAAATAAATAAAATGGTTACAATTATTTTTAATAAATTATTTAATATAGATTAGATTTTTATAATGTTTTTATTTTTTTGTTTATTTATTCATAAAATATGATCTAAACATGTTCCCTCACAGGTTTTGTAAGCTTCAACCAATCTATCTATTGCTTTATCGACACAAATGTGAATTAAAATGGTAAAAGCCCCTAATATTCATGCTGTATCATTAGTATTTGCAGCAAAGAGAAGAGGACATAGTCAGTTTGAGTGGAAAGAGCAGTTTTAGTGAACTGTGCCGCTGAAACCATCAGCTGTGTAATTACTGTACACAGTTCACTGAGGCTGTTCGTCTTCATCATACTGCATGCCTTCATATTATTTATATATTTTTCCCCAAGTATAAGGATTTTTTTTTCACCAAGATTTGCAAAAATAAATTGGCTCCATGTAAACAAGGTAGCTGCATTACAACGAGGTATTGCTTCACACTATACCTTGACTTCTTCCGTGGTTCAAAGAACAGCTTTGTGCTTTCATATAAAAAATGTACAATATTAAATGCAATTATCCCTACAATTAGTATGATATACACAAATTCCTCTTGCATATGCAGTGATTTGTGTGTTTTGTTCTGAATCTTGCAGCACCCTCTGTCGTGACCTTCACATTTGATGTGGGTAATGGCCCGGTGGTTCTGACGGTGAAGTCTCATGTGCCGCTGAACGACAAGCAGTGGCATTACGTCCGAGCGGAGAGGAATGTGAAGGAGGCGTCGCTGCAGGTGGACCAGCTGCCCTTGCGTTTCCTGGAGGCCCCATCTGAAGGCCACACCCACCTTCAGCTCAACAGCCAGCTGTTCATTGGTAGGCACCGCCCTGAGTGACAGCTCTGTGCCAGCGGGGCGTCAGAGAATAATATCCCTGTACCTCCACACAGATGCTGCTAATAGTGTTTAAATGCTAATTAATACAATGTTAAATTCACTTTTAGAATTAATTTAAATTTTTAGATTAGCGCTAATACAGATTTCTGTCTATTTTTGTGCTGAATTTTGGTATATTTGTTTTCAACTAAATTGTAGTAATATCGCAAACAAATCGGTCTCATTTGCGCTTAATTTTGGTGAGCGTGATTTCACCAAGTACAAGACGTTCCTGGATCAATGTGTGGTTTTTAAAATATTTTGTATTAATTTGTAGGGCTTGCTTTGTTTGTTTTATGGACAGCTTTTTTGTAGTGGCCAATAAGAGACTATTAAATACGATGTGTCCTTTTACAAAATGTCTACACATTTATAAAGCTGATCCGAGATCAGGTTAAAAACCTTAGACGGTGGTTCAATAGTTCACCACTGGGGGCGCGATCTCAAGGAACTAACTTGATTCACTGGTTTGCAGCGAACCATTAAAATTTCAAAATGTTTAGGAACATTTATGATGGAATGAAGCCTCATTTACTGAAATCACGTGGCTTTGGCTTTGATACATGCTCTGAACCACTATTTCGAAAGAGTTAATTCACAAAAGTTTTCGATTCATAAAGCTTCACGAAGCAGTGTTTTTGGTTTTTGTGCTCATTTTTTTGGCACTAGTGTAATTGACATTTTCTGTTAATTGACGTTTTCAAATAATGGAGTTGCAGTAGCACTAACGAAGCTTTCTGTTTTTATGGGCTTAATTTTATTGTACTAGCACTAGCTAAGCTTTTTTCTTTCTTCTTCTTTGCTAGTAAAGCACTTAATATGGTTTTACTAGCCGTTATCAAAGCCATCTGTTACTTTTGGTCTTAATTTTGACACACCGGTGATAACAAAGCCTTGTTTTTTGCTCTTAAATGTTGTATTAGTGTTCAAAAAGCTTCCTGACTTTTTAAAGCCACTAGCAAAAGCTTTTGTATTTTAGTGCTTAATCTAACAAAGCTTCCTTTGTAAAATGACTGCATTTTTGTTTGTGCAGGAGGCACGGCCTCGAGGCAGAGAGGATTTCTAGGGTGCATCAGGTCATTAAACATAAATGGGATGACACTTGACCTTGAGGAGCGGGCTAAAATGACCCCTGGGGTCAGTTCAGGGTGCCCGGGTCACTGCAGCAGCCAAAACAGCTTGTGTCACAACAGGGGGAAATGTATCGAGAAGAGCAGTGGCTACGTTTGTGACTGCACACACTCAGCCTATGGAGGACCCAACTGCAAGAAAGGTACGCTGTTATTGGCGATAAATCTTTCGCACTAATATTGAGTTTGTTTGTATTGACTGTATTGTTGTTATTTGTATTATTGTGACTGTTGACTGTCTTGCACATTATGGATTCTGATTAAAGGGTTAGTTCACCCAAACAAAGCTTTGTTATTTAAAGAATTTCCTGATTTCCTTTTTTTGTACTAGTGCTAACAAAGCACTTAATTATGTTATATTTACGCTAAAAATGCTTCTTTTGTACACTTGATTTTGTTGAATTAGCACTACCAAAGTTCTCTTGCGCTTGTTTTTCAACTGCTAATTACAATATCTTAAAAGCAAGTTAGTTAAAAGCAATGGTAAACACACCATATATTTATAAAATAAGGTGCTAATTGGATAAATATTGGGCAATATATCTGTCTATTTCTGACAGAGAAGGTTTTAGATTTCCCTGCAGTTCAAAGGAACAATTCCTCATCAAAAACAGTTTGTTTCAACTTTGTTATCCTCCTGACTCCTCTACTGCATATCAAAGAGCGTTCCAGAAGGAGGATGTTTAAGAGCCGGGCAACCTTGATTTCTGAAGACTGCTTTGTGCCCGCAGATTGCACCTGATCAAAGCTGAGCGGGATAAAACATGAGATATTCAGTGCAGTTCTGTTATTCTCTGTCTGTCTCGCTGTCTCGGCATGGCTCGTGTCCATGACCGTGAACCGCAGTTGTTTGGATGAATTTCGCTCAAAGGGTTGCAACTTGACCAATCCCAGCGGACCCTCCCTGCCCATCACACTCAATGCTAAACCTCTCTGCTGTCAATACAGTCTTTATCACATTTGATCCTCTGATATGCCAGACAGCCGAGCCATTCAACGCTCTGTGAATGAGACGGCGTTTGCGTTTTCTTTATTGGACTCTAGAGGGATGGTGTTTCTATTCTGATAATATTATGAGTAAACACCATGAGATGCCCAGGGGTCGGTTTCAGTCCAAGCATAATTTTGCATTCATTTAAAGTTTAAATGATTCATTTCCTCTGCATTTTCCACTCTGTCCATTCAGCGGCGTGTCCTTGGTGCTCGACAGCGCATTAATATGCTGATAGGGAAACAAAAACATAGCCAATCATCATATAAGATCTGCCCACAAGCGTTTGCACCAACATTTTCGCACTTTTGTGTTTTCTTCCTTCTCAGAAGTTTCCGTGTCCTTTGAAAGCGGGTCCTCGGTGACCTACACCTTCCAGGAACCATTTTCTGTGATGCGCAACCACAGCCGCCAGTCTTCAGCTATCTTCGCCCAAAGCAGCAATTCACGAGAGAGCATCGCCTTCAGTTTTCTCACAACTCAAACGCCTGCCATGCTTCTGACAGTCAACACCTATCATCAACAGTACATGGCCATTATTTTGGCTCACAATGGTACTAACATAATATTACTGTTTTTGTTTTGTTTTAACTGCTACATGGGTGAATCTCTCAAAACATTTTAGAACATGTTTTGGTCATACTATGTATCATCCCCAAATAATACAATATATTTTGATTAAAAAAATAAAAATAGACATGCAAAAAATATATATTATTCATACAGAAAACCATTATTTTTCACTGAATTATTATTCTTAATTATTGTTATTATTCGCATAATTATTAATGTAAAAATTACATTTATGTATTTTGTATAGTATCATGTAAATTATATAGTATTTATGCATCATAGGTTGTTGTACTGTATGCCTATTACAATTTAAAAATTTAATGTATTTAATATACAGTAAAAAATAATGAATTACATTTAAATTTTTTTTAAATTATGGTAATTTTTTGCTTATTGTGCACATTTTTTTTTTTTAAATAGCTCATTCTTATTTGTATTGACTTTGTCATTTTATGATAATTAAAATGTTATATATATATATATATATAAGGTTTTGATCCTCTTCAAATGTTGACTACTACATACAAAATATGCACATTTTTCACTTGTCATTATTCTGGGTAAAGTATCATTATTAATGCACAAAACTCATTACTTTCATGTATATTGTATAATTTTAATTATATAGTTTGTATAGTAGCATAGTAATGTCTTTTTTGGCTGCCTTAAATGTAAAATTAAATGTATTAAATATAAAATAAGTAAATAATAATAATAATAGGTTTAAAGTGAACTCTGTAAGTAGGTTTGTTATAATAGCTACTGGCTAAATTTAGTCTAGAAATAGTCTAAATATTTATATTATCAGAAAATAATAACAATCACAATACTGAATGCAGCAGGAAATTGTATATTTCATTTTCATTGAAGATTTAGTCCTGTTACGGCATGCACCAAATCACAGGGCTGTATTGACCAATCATAGCTGTTTTTTTGATTACCTTCAAACTGTCAGTAGATGATTACAACAATGATGGTGATGGTGATGATTGGAGAGTAGCATCCTTTTCTGTGTTCCTCATATTTCAAAACAGCGGTCAAGCTAGCAATTACCCTCATCAGTGGGGAAGGAAATGAGCCATCCAATGTGCTGTGCTGACTTGATTCTGTCTTACTTGTGTTTCAAATTGCCTGCGTTTCTTGCGTCTCATTGATGTCCTGCAGGGAGTTTGCAGATTTGGTATCGGCTGAACAGAGAGAAAGAGCCCGACATCTTTACACCAACATCCCTTAATTTGGCTAACGGAGAGCTCCACAGAGTCCAGATCCATAGAGAAGGAAGGGACATGTATGTCCAGGTAAGTTTTGGATATATTTCAAAGCGAAAAAATTTTGGTCAGTTCTTTGAATTACTAGTTTTGTGTCAACAAGTGATGTTGATAACAAGTTTCAGGAGGAGCGCTGACGCATGATTAGCTTCAGCTGTTTCCAATTCCCTAATCAGCCTAGTTTCCTTCCATCCAATCAAATTCATAAGCCTTTCCCTTAAATAAGCCTCTTTTCCCTTCTTCCTTATCCCGTTACGCATCCCTCCTCCACCCCTTCTCCACCCTGTTTATTCGCGTCTTCCTCCAGGGGCGAGCATGATTAGAGCCGGACGTCGAGCTCAGCCCTAGTTAGGGTTCTATCGGCTAGGGTTCCATCTTCTAGGGTTCGGCGTTCGCCGACATCCCGGCTCGCTCCCTGGACAGCATGCCAAATACGCCTAAATTGTTTATCATAAGGAAGCGCGAACTCCTGAATAGTAGTATAAATCATTGGTCTTTTTTCATGAAACATGAGTAGAATACATTTCTTAATCGTTTACTGAACCTAACCAAGGCGACGTGCATAAACATGGTTTTATGAACAATTTTGAAGTTTTCTAAAAAAAAAATTTCACAGACATTCAATAAAAGATGTGGGTCGCATTCATGCAACAATATGAACACTTATGAATAGTTCACACAAAAAATAAATATTACACAGAAGTTCAAATGTGTGAATTACATTTGTTAAATATTTTTTGTACAAAAAATTATACTAAAGATGGCATTTCTTTTTTCACACATTTTAATGTATAGGCCACATTTTTGTGACAAATTATGTAAAATTGGTTTTATGTATAATTTGCATGAATTCGAAATAAATGTGTGTTGCACATTAAATAAGAATGGTTCTAAAACACATTATATTTACATAGACAATTTACACAAGAATGGTTTAACTAAATAGAAATTTAATGAATGTATCAATTTTAATGAGAACGGTTTTACAAACAATTTACAAAGAAATTTAGTTCCACTCGTGTTTCATAATTCACTTCCGTTGTTGCTGAGGGAAAGTTGTAGCCTCATTAATCGTATTCCTCTCAATTGATTTAGATCTGATTTGTTTTCAGTCTGAGTTAAATAAAGTACCCTGATGTGCACGACTGATGATACATTGAAGTTTTGTACCCTGGTAGCAGAGACTTTATGAGCAGTGCTTAAACTCAAGGATGTCATCAGTATTCTTCACGCAGTGTTGCAGATTAACAAGTGGCGGCTTTTGTCTCACACCAATAAAATATTTGTAGAATCTTGCGAATGCCACGCCACATCTCTCTCTTTTTCTCTCTGTATCCTTCTCCTTCTTAGATTGATAAAGATACCAATCTGAAATACAGCCTGTCCACGGACAAAGAGTTGATCACGATAAGGTCTTTGACATTGGGCAAAGTCACAGGTAGGCGGTTTAATTAAACTTCAAGATTAAAGCTGTGGGTGTGCGAGCTTGTGCTTAACTGACTAATTCACCGCACAGAGCCACCTTGAGATAGTTAGATGGGTGAGAATCCTTCATTTAGGACTACATACACTAGTTTGCTTTAGTTTGGCAAATAAGAACTTCTTGAGGTATGGTCTTCTTGCTTCTGTCAGGTCGAGCTGGTGTAGATGAGGAGGTTCTCCAGGCTGGATCGAGAGGTTTCATTGGCTGTCTGTCTTCAGTTCAGTTCAACCATTTGGCTCCTCTTAAGGCAGCCATATTGAATCGAGGCAGCTCGTTGGTCAACGTTTTCGGGAACCTGGTAGAGTCGAATTGCGGAGAGCTGGCTGATAAGTCTTCATCCAGATCTTTGTCAGGTAGGTAAAAGTACCTTATGTTTTCAAGAAATGACGAAATTAATGGAATTGTGTACAAACAACAAACTTTATTCACAGATCATGCAGACACAGGAAGTAGAGGGAAAAAACTTACAAATACTGCCCAAAGTGACTCCGCTGTAATTGGAGGTAGGTGCTGCTCCGTTTTTTTTAAGGAAAATGTGCTGTAAAATCAAAACATTGACACAAATATACCTTTCAACTTCCAGTAAGGTATCTTGAAGGTGCAAAAGATGACATTAAATGTGTGGTCACAATAGCAAAATGTCAGGGTTAAAAGGTCTATTAATAATGAGTTACTCCACTGAAAAACATGAAAACTAAGGCTTGTGACTGTCTCATTGACTGCCAAGTAAATTATACTACCAAGGTCCAGAAAAGTATGAAAACTTTGTCTGAATACTTTAACATTATGCAACATTATGAAGCAACGAGAATACTTTTTGTATGGAAATAAACCAAAAATAATGACTTAATTCAACAATTTGGTACTGTAACTTCACCATAGCACCATCATAAAAGAGTATCCGCTGTAGAGTACAATTTGCTTAGACAGCTGCGACAAAAGGATATGTTTTCTACGCACATCCCTGTGTCGTGAATGATATAGAAAAAAATGGATCTTCGAAATGGTGCTACGGTGATGTTATGGTGACAAATTGTTGAATAAAGCCTATATTTTTGTTTTATTTCGGTACAAACCACTGATGGAAGATGGAGTGTTCATGACAATGGCTTTAATACTTTTTTGGATCTTGACAGTGTTATTTATTTGGCAGTCAATGGGACAATCACAAGCCTCCTGGTTTTCATCTAAAATATCTTACATTTTTTTCTGAAGAATGTGACCATCGCAGAAGTTCAAACTAAGCAGCTTTCTGTTGGTCAATGCAGCATTTATATGTGATCAGCCAGTTGCGAAATGTGCACAAGGAAATCTTTCATCAGCGTCAGCATAAGTGCCACTTACTTATTCTGTCTCACGTAGGTTTGATCGCAGCAGTAGTGCTCATTACCCTCTGCGCCGTGGCCGTGATGACCCGCTTCCTGTACCGCCATCGACACGAGCATACCCGGCAGATGGCCTCCGTCAAGGAGAAAGATCACCAGCCCAGGCCAGAACTCCGATACCGGGCCGAGTTGGACCTACACAGTGCCATGAGAGACAGCAGGAAAGAGTACTTCATCTGACCTGTGTCGTACGAACCTCGTGACCCCCACTGAGTCGCTGCGACCCTAACGTTCGGCGCCAACTCAGTGGACAGGGATTGGGGACAGGAAGTCAGCTGAGCCTTGTGGACACAGCCAGTGCCCTTCACCCTCCCAACCACTGTCCTTTAGCATCCAGGATTCAGGGAATGGAAAGTACACAACACAGATACGTTGAATTACAGCGGGACGCAGAAAAGCGTGGCAGATTTTAACAGACCGGGTTTGTATCGGTGGTTCTTTGCTGCGGTTTTAGACAAAACGATCCCAAGAGTTAGAAGATCAGGTGGCTTCAAAGCTCAGAAGCCGTACCCAAACATGGCCTTCAGCCCTTCGTAGAGGATGGAGAATCAAACATTTGAAGCGACTCTTTTGCTTTCAGGGCTAATTATTTAACCAGACAACAAAGAGATTACAGAATCGTTTGTGTGCGCACACATGCGGCTCACTCTGGCAGACAAACATACACTCGACGGTCTCCAGTTTGTGGACCGTGACCAATCAAACGGCTCTGGTGTGGTACTAATCCAGCACGAATGGTCTTGTTCAGCCACAGGCGAGCACGATGTAGTGATGCAAATAAAGTGGGTGATGTTACCAGTGAGGCTCTTTCACTTCCTCCTTCCTTTGCTCTGTTTCTCCTTCATACATTCACTCCTTGTTTACTTACCTAAGGACTACTTGTTGCATTTAGCATTCATAATGCATTTAGCTTAACAGTCATGTTACAGTTCGCAGAACAGGAAATATGACTTGATTGTATCAATGAATGGGTTGCGATAAACATGTGTTGTGTTTCAGAATGGAGGCGAGTGATTGGAGGGGGAGGGGTTGATGATAGCCTTTGAAAAGGAGGCGGAGCAAGTTATTTAATTCCTATAAAGGTTCCCAAAGTCTTTGTTTATTATTATTTGGAGTAATTTGCACTGAAGAATCATTCAGAATAAGACCATTTAATTATGGTTATGTCATATATTTCAGAGTGAAACTGGGATTTTATTTAGCGAGATTTGATTGGATCATTAAAAGCACAGTAGGAGTGATATTGGTCAATATTATATTCCCTCCCAACTTGGTTACATTAGCAGAAAAGTTGTGGAATGAATTTAATGAAAAACACTGATTCATGCACAATAAAACCTGGATCATTTATTAAGAAATTAGGCCTACGCAGTGTCGATTCTCATTTCGATTTGTCTGTAAAGACCCCATAAAATGATTTGACACAGCTTTTGAAACTGGAAATTGAGTATTTCCTGTTGATGCTTTATTTTAAACAGCGGAAAGCCTTTACAGCATACTTTGCAGGTTAAATGATGTTGCTAATAGTTGTAGTTGGTATCTAGGAAAGGGAAATTCAAATTTTTAGTGGATTTGGACACAAAGTCCTCAGACTTCTTGATCTGTTTTTGCTATAAGATTGTAAATCTGAAATGCGTAGAGGTGCTTAATGTTTATTTAGTCAACTTTTAAAGGCGTGCTACCATATAAATGGCTTCAAAGCTAATAGACATGATCTTACAAGCCACGGAACTCCAATTTTGATTTCATAGGGTCTTTAAGTAAAGTTATACGGTCAATTTCGATTTTATGTTGTCTTTAAAGCATCACTTGTTCAGTGCATCTGTTTCTGGTGCAATCACTGTACCACATGCTCTTTCAGATTAACTGTTGGAAGTGTACATGTGATGCACCCTACAGTATAAAGATTTTACAGGTCCTATGACTCCTAAAATCTGAAGTCACTGATTAGTTTCAAGAAATGTTGTTCCAGAAGGAAAATAATAATAATTAAAAAAAAGAATGTTGAAAGGATGCTCTACCTCAGGGGTCACCAATTCAGTCCTGGAGGGCCGGTGTCCTGCAGATT
>JAUMHE010000037.1:915453-929515 GCA_032359235.1 Enteromius mattozi | reverse complement strand
GCAATAAACCATGTGCAACTAGCCGCAGTTCCAATCACAAAAACCCATGATAATCCATTTATTTGTCACATAAGGAAGTGCATCGAACGCTTGCTAAAATTAAAAAGTAGTGACTCCTACTGTGTAATAGAGTTTGAAAAATGGATGGGGATAAAAAATAGCCGTCTGAGAGGGCGGAGGTGAAGTGTTACGAAGAATCAAACTCCCACTCGCTGCATATAGATGGGATTTAACCGGAGCAGAAGTGATGGCAGCCGTTGTGGCCACATATCAGCTTTTAATTTAAAGCTGGGCCTTCAACCAGTAATTTCATTAAAATGAGTCCAAGAGCGGAGTTGAACTCAGCCGTAACTATCTGGCGTCATCACTCAAACCTGCAGAAACACTCTCTCCTCCTTGATGTACGACCCCTCTCGTGAGATCGATCATCTCTCTGGTTTTCTGTCTCCTCCCTAAAACCTCTGCCTCTCTGTTCAGATCAAATCCAACTAATGGCTTCACACCGCCATCATTTATAAATGCACACCTCTGGCATTATTTCCCACCTTTTTTTTCCTTCTGGGCTCCCTTCCTCCTCTTAAGGTGAAGGGCATATCATGCATGAATCACTGTGTCACCCATCGGTGACAGACGTGGATCAGGAAGGCTTGATTTAGTGCTAAATTGCACAAGTGTTAAGGATTAGCTGAGTAAATGTTGACAAGGCTGAATCATACGATGCCAAAAGATGTGATGAACGTAGAGGATTATGGGTAAATGTATGATGTTCGTGTCTAAATGCATTTTTTAAAGGAATAGTTCAACCAAATTAAAAATCATCATCCCTGCTCCAGAGGAAGTCAAGGTTTGGTTAATAAGCATAACCCCTGTTAGGTTTTAGTATTATATCACAAATAGTTGAATATTCCCCTTATTTGTTTTATTAGTCATATGATTCAGTCTTGCCAACATAGATGTTGACCTAATTGAGTTTTTATAGTTTTTTCTTTTAGCTTATCTACAGATGAAATCTCAAAATGCTCTCAAATTTGTCCAAAGACTAAAGAGAGAAAAGCCTCACGTTTATCTTTTCTACAGTTTCAGAAGAATATATCAGTGAGGTCTCATATAAATATCAATAAACCTCAACATTATTTAAAAATACACTCAGATTTGTCAAAAGACCAAAGAAAAAGGCCCCAACAATCTCAAAATGGTCTCCTTTAGTACTTTAGAAGAAATCTAAAGAGTGTTTCAAAATGTGCTTGAATTTGCCAACATGCCAAAATCAGAAAGGTCTCAATATCACATTTGTCTCTTCCAGAGCTTCTGAAGAAATCTCAACAGTGTCTCAAAATGTACTCAGATTTGCAAAGAAACCAAAGATGTCCCAATAGTCTCAACTATAGCTTTGGAAGACATCTCAATGGTATCCCAAAATAATCTCAAATTTGTCAGGATATCACAATAATCTAAAAATTGCTTCCTCTAAAGTTTCAAAAGAAATCTCAACATTGGTCTCTTGGCAAATCTGAACTCATTTGAGATATTATGGAGATTCTTCTGAACCTCTAGATGAGATAAATTTGAGATTACTGGGGCAGTTTTTTCTTCAGTATCTTGACAAATCTGAGCACATTTTGAGACAAAGAAAATCAATAATCTCAAATTTGTCTTTTAGAGGTTCAGAAGAAATCTCAAATGTGCTCAAATTTGTCAAGATACCAAATCAAAACTGTCCCAGTAATCTTAAACTTCCTCTAGAGCTTCAGAAGAAATCTCCACATTGTCTCAGAATCCCTGTTGGGATTTCCACAAAGCTCCAGAAAAGACAGTGTCTCAGAATGCTTTCAGATTTGACAAGAGACCAAAGAAAAATGGACCTATTCATGTCAAATCTCTTTTCTAGAGCTCTGGAAGAAATCTCAACATTGTCTCAAAATTTGCCAAGAGAGAAGTCTGCAATTAGATGTCAAATCTCAGTATGAACTCAACATGACATTTCTCATCAAACACTTGCTATCTATTTCTTCTTGTATGTCAAATGTTATTGATTTTTTTTTCTAATAAGGCACTTTAGGAGCAATATTTGAAGCAAAGTTGAGAATGGTAATAATCACAATGCTCTTTTACAAGCTTTCTGGTCTTAGAAGTTGTTTCACAGTTAACTTTTGTTACAAAAACAAAAATCCAAAAAACAAGACATTTATCACAAAATACAAAAATGCAGTTTATCAGGGAGTCGTTCTTATCAACAAGGGTGTTTTGATGGTCTTTCACCATTTAAAACACATTCTGTAGGTTCTGTGCCCTGACATATGCTGACTCGTTCAAACCAAGAGACGTTTCAGCAGAGCAGGTGGAAGAGAGGTAGAACATAATCCAATGTGTCATTGAAAAAAGAGACAAACATCTGTCACAGTGCTATCTCAGCTCTAAAACACCTCGCCGTCTCTGCCTCACACACACACACATAATACAGAGCAGCGATAGGGTGCACTAAACTACTTTATAAGCACACCCGAAAACAAACCTGTCAGGTTCCTCTCGGAACGATATACATTTAAAAAGAGACAAGTACGAAAGAGGAGAAGGAGAAAAGGTAAAATCTTTGAAAAACGAAACAATGTGGGGGTGACGCAGTGTGTCACTATACTTCTGAAAGCAATTCATTCTGTCGTTTATGAGAAAATCATCTCAACCTTGGTAAAAATGCACTGTAAAGTTTTTTTTATATTTTCTGAAGACAACAACTGTGCAAAACCCATTTCCACAATGTTGCAGAGGGTTGTAAGGTTGTTGCTATATGGTTGCTAATGGGTTTTTTTTAGGTGGTTGCTGGGTGCCTGCTAGGATGTAGCCACTTAATGGTCCAAGTCTTAATATCTCATCAAGTATCCATGATGTTCTAGTCTCTAAATATGACTCAGGTCCCTGTGGAAACCGTTTCTAACTCAGAATAAAAAAATAGGCAATTGTGACTTTATATCTTAAAATTATGACTTCATATGACTCTCATAATTGGGCTTTATAGATCACAATATGAATTTATATCTCACAAATGAAGCTTTATATCTCATAATATGATTTTATGTCTCCTAATATGTCTCTATATCTCTCAGCTGTGACTATTTCTCCTAATATGAGTTTATATTGCAATATTGACTTTATATCTCACAATATGATTCCGTTTCTCACAGTATGAACTTTAGATCTCAATATTGATCATCACAATATGACTTTGTCTCACATGTCTTTATATCGCACTATTGTGAACATCTCTACTAATGTGACTTTAAATTTCATATGACATACATATACCTCAGTAAATATTTACTTTATATCTTACATGATGACTTTTTATTTCACAGATTGAACTTTGTATCTCAAATATGGCTTTGTCGTAACATGACTTCATCTCACAATCATCATAATATGACATTACATAGCTATACTTTATATCTTATAATATTACTTCCTTTTTTTTCCAGGGGCAGAAGTTGACCTTCAGTGAAAGTATTTTGCATATGTTATCTTCTACCATACAAAAATCTAAAGTTTGATCACTTTGAAAAGTAATAGCACGCTTCCCCTAAACAGACTACACAATCTGAGGTGGCATTCATGCCTGTAGCACAAACAATGTGGGATGAATAACTCATTAAACTTTGAAACCTAAGGATGAATAATTGCAATTAGCACCACTAATGAATCAATCTGTACATTTGGACATTTCTCAGTAACTTGCCCTTGGTCAAACTTTCTAAAACAGCACAAAGTGTGATTATATTGCTTGGATGTAGGTAATGACCTTTATATGAATTCAAATGATAGATAATTATCTTTATTTATGTCTGAATGCAAAGATAATATGAAATTGAAATATTGGTTTGAAACGAAATCCATCACAAGCTATTAAATGGGTAGTTCACCCAAAATGAAAATTACCTAATCATTTACTCACCCTTGTGCCATTCCATATGAGTATGTTATGCACAAAACAGCACATTTTTCTAAACCGTTAATGTTTCCTGTTACTTTGATAGTATAGGGAAAGAATAATCTGTAAGTCAATGGCTGCCATCAACTGGTTGGACACATTGTTCAAAATATCTTTTGAAGTTCAGCAGGAGACAGAAACCTGTTTCTCAATTACTTTAAAAGTCAAGGGAAATAGAGATATAAATGATGTGTTTTGACGCAGGGAAAACTTTAGTAAATCACGTTAGACTTAAAACACTACAAGTCCTGGCTTGTTATCAAATTACGACTCTTGCACAAAGGTGTCAACGAGTCACAAAATAAAGACGTGAAAATAGCTCGTTGACGATGCACAGCCTCTGTGTAAGAATTGTTGTAGTATTCCCTGAGCTCAACACGAATAAATTAACACGTTTAAACAGACGTGTGGAAAAGACCAGCTGCTCTTTCCCCTGATATCTTCCGTGTCGTTTCCCTCATCACTTCAGGAAACCCAAATCACTGCAGTCTAAATTACCCGAGTTTGTTCGCTGAAGAGGGCTTTCTCACTTTATTTGGGTCGATACTTTAAGAGGAACACTCTGTAACCTGAAGACAATGTTGATTATGTGCAGTTTAAAAGTCAACGTGACATTTATAGCGAAAAGTATGAGGGCAGACCTCTCAGTTTTTCTTGTCGAGTCGATACATCAGTGTTCAGCGTTAGATTTGTGACTGAAAGTCTTCTCGAAGTCTTCCCAACCTCGCCCTGCTGGTTGCCCAGCAACCCCATGAGATTTCTGCTTAAAAACGCTGCTGTGAAGCACCTGAGAGAAATCAACAGCCTTCAGGGCTGGTCTGCTAGTCGCCAGCCACACGCCGTCTCATTATCTCTCTCTCTCTCTCTCTCTCTCTCTAACCTACTACTCACACCTATTTCCATGTGAAATATTATGTGTGTCCCTAAGGACGTGTTCGGGCAAATATAACTGTAAGTCTGATATTGTTTTCCAACACTGTATCTCGTCTAGACGACTAGCTTATTTGTTAAAAAAACACTTCTTAATTGGCTAAAAAAGTGCTTCATTTAGAAATTGTTAATGTTTAGTTAATTTAGTTAGTCGATTAATTTTTTTATTTTACTAAATTGAGAAAATGCCTCCATTTCATTTAGGCCATTTAGCTAAATTCCATTATTAATTCATATTTTTGTGCTTAAACCTGTTCTGTACACACAGTTAATCTATGTCCGTTACATTCTAAAACCAAATTAATTGACTTCGAAAAAAACATGTAGTGACAATCACATTTGCAATGAAAAACCTTGCTAACGATTTATTTAAACTCGTATCAGAATTGTCTTCTGTATGTGTGTTTCGAGAAATCACAGTGAACTAGGTATTATTTAAATCATTACTGTTGCCAGATCCATAAAAAAGACAATAATAAGCTTAACCGTCTGGGGTCGGCTCTCCCGCCGGCGGGAGCACGTGGGTTTTTTTCAGATGTCAGCAAAAAGACATGAAACTGCTCTGTCATATCCAAACACATTGTTCTGGAAAAAAAGTCACATGTCAAAATATTGTTATTGTTACCTGTTTCTTACCTGTTTTTCCATATCGTTATTACCGTTATAATGAGATATCAACTTGTAAAAAGCGTTCAAGTCCTCCTAAGAACTTGTTAATTGACCTAACCAATCATCATGCAAAATATTGTCCGGCAAACAAATCAGACAGGAGAATAGATTCATTTCATTGGACTTGAAAAAAAGTTGTGTATGTTCTGATGTTTATTCATGTTTATTTCATGCTTTAAGTGTGACAGCAAAGAAACGGGAGATTCAGTTGCAGATGCAAAACGATCTTTATTGACAAAGTCAATCCAATTGAGAGTCTTTAATTCGGGAAGGCAGCGTGGAAACCACCAGGAACAGCTGGTTAAGTAGCGCAGTCCTGAACGAAGACGGAGAATCCGACTGGAGAGAGCGGATAAGGAACCGGCCTGAGGAGACAGGAAACAAGGAGCAGACCAGCAATGAAGACAGAGGAACTGAAGAAGACAGGACAGGTTAGCACTCACTAAATAGTGTTGGATAACTAGCCACAGCTGGTACTAATTAGCTTGTATCCAACACTCAGACACACCCACTCATTCATACACACAACACGCATGAATGAGATCGTGAACCCATGAAACGTGACATAGTAAATATGAAAAGACGTTTGGTTTACAGTACGTGTGTTGCTTGAACTGATCTGTCATGACTCATGACACATTAAAGAACCACAAAACTTTATTTATTGTTTGAATTTCTTCAAAAAATGACAAAATCTGAAAGTTGAGACCAAGTTTCATACCTAAAGTAACCTGCTCTTTCTTGTTTGTCTGTGTTTCCTCTTTGCTCCATGATGCATTTTTCACTGTATGAGAACATGATGTGCAGTGTGAGAGCAGCAATGTTTGTCGTACATAGCAACAGTATCTATATATCTATTCTATAGTATCTATATATATTTTTTTTTTTTTCCAAAGGGTCAAAAAAAAAAAAAATCTATTAGCATAGATGCCAGGGGAGTTTATTAGCTTGCTTTGAAAGTAAATAAATTAACTGAAAATAGAAAAATCGCTTTTCCATTCAAGACAAAAACAATCTGACAGTCAACTCTCTATTTTTATAATCAGCCGCATCAGTTTAAAGGTTCACTAAATGAATACAAGGTTTAAAAGCTGTTTTTTGTACTCCCGATAAGTAATCGTAAGCGCTATATGTGCAATATTTGTCCGCCAGCACTCTTGCCCAAATGGCATTAGCTCCAGTGCAATAACAAATAATGAAAACAATATTTCCTTTGCCTCTTTGAGGCTCCTTATTTATTTGAAGATTATCCTTATATGAAACATAAACCCATTTTTATGAATTCGCTTTTGAGAGTTTGTCATTAAAACTTGGACAGGATGTGAGCTGACAACAACTTCACATACGTTGCTTGTGACAAGCTGTACGATTGCGCTAATTTTGCTCTTAGGAAATAGTTTCACATGTCATTGTGTTTTGTGTATTAGCATGGGAAACAGAGACTCTTTTGAGGAAGGATCGGTATTGATCGTGTACAGTTCATTTACAGGAGAGGCATCTCTGATTGAAGCTCTTGAAGGGACATATTACGTTCGATTTCTCTAGAGCGCTAGTCGGCCTATTGTGCTCTTTTCTGCCAGCAGTAAAATCAATTTAAAGCGTCAGCGGAGATGACCTGCAACTTGGCAACAAAGGGCCTGAAAAAGAAAAGAGTACATACGTAGATAGCATTGATTAAAGTGAAAAGAGATAACTTCGAAAATAGTCCACATGCTGCAGCTAGCTAATAAACTGTGCGGGTCATTGTTGCATTTGACTTGCTGCAGAAAGTACTAAGAAATTGTTAACTGTTTATGCATGTAAAAATAGTCACTATGATCTTAGTGTGTGGTATTTTTTTCTATGTAGCTTCTAGCATTTTGCTAGATTTTCTACTTAGTAAGTAGTTTGTTCAAGTCCACAAGACTGTATTTGAAAGTACAAGCAAATATTTGCTACTTCACAAACAGTGCTCGTAGTCTATTTAGCCATTTTAGCTGCTAATGATTCCTCTTGAAGTTTGAGTTAGCAAACTGACATGCTAAAATAAACAACACCTGACAGATTCATTATTCAGTTGTCACGTCTTTCCAAAACATTTTTTCCCAAGGCTCTGCAAACTGGCCTGGAACACTCCTAGTCAACTGATGCAGCTAACACCAATTACTTACAGTTGAGAGTTAAAAAAACAAAACAAAAAAAACCCCATTATAGTACCAATTGTGCAGAGAGAGATAACTTAGAAAATAGTCCACATGCTGCAGCTAATAAACAGAAATGACTTCTTTAAAATGTATTAATGTTTGGCATTTAACTGGCTGCAACAAGTAAAAAATAACTAAATTGCTTAGCATTTGCTTGCTAGTGTTTTATCACCTGCTATCTGCCAGCATGTTCTAGGTTCTACGGTTTGTTCAACTCTGTATTTTAAATTATAAGCAAATATTTACTTTACATATAGTGATAACGGTCTATTCAGCCATTTAAGCTATGTTCTTCTTGCAGTTTATGAGTTAGCAAAATAATACTGGTGTGTTGTAAGCAGGGTGCGAGAAAAAAGGGGGGTACTTTTGAAAACTTTTATTTCCTCTGATAAATCTTTTTAAATGATCGCATGATAAATCCGTCTTTTTAGGCAAGTGTTATGCCATTAAATGTTTTCAATACGACGAAAAATGTATCAGCAGAACAGAGCTTTTTGAAACTCAGAGTCAGTTAAACAATTGTGTCACAAAATGATTTGAACCGCTCCAATCGAATCTTGAATCGTGAATCGTGAATCATTTGATTCAGAGCAGGATTTCAGGATCTGACTCAAAATGGGACTTCATAATGTGAATTTTCACGAATCATTTTATGCCCGCCGAGGATCAAAATAATTCAGCAGAGGCAGGGGTGCATAGACCAGAGGGGGTCCCCCCACCCACCCCCCTACAAATCGCACCGTGGTTGTAAGTATAGTTGCCAAAGGGTTTAGCTGCTAGCATGTTGATCATTCTACTTACTTTAGGTCTGTTTTATAATTATGAGCAAACAGTATTGCTACTTCCCTGCTGCATATGCTGGTTAGGTATGTTTGCTGGGATGCTGGTTTAAGCTGGTTTATGCTGGTCTTTTTGCTGCTTTATGCTGGTCATGTGCTGGCAAAGGACCAGCATAAACCAGCATCAAAATATACCTTACCAGCATATGCTCTTTTTTTTTTTGGCAGGGTTAGCTGTTTTAGCTGGTAATGGTTCCTGAAGTTTGAGTTAACAAAATGGCGTCCTAAAATAAACAACACCAGGCAGATTCATTTACTTGTCACCTCTTTTCAAAACGTCTTTCCTAAGCATTTGCTTGGCAAACTAGCCTGGAGAATTGAGATGGAAATCACAGCTAGTTAGCTGACACCACACGCTCCAGCTAGCTAATAAACAGTGTAGAGGGAGGGACGAAAGTAAAATTTTTCAGAAAAACTTCGTTTTAAAACATAATGTTTTGGACAGAGGTAAATTTTTGCTGCTGTCAGTAACTTACATGTGTGGTCAACCAATACCAGGTGGTATTTTGTACAAATGTAGAACAACTTCAGTATAATTTCACTTTGAGTGTAAATTGTACATTGTTACTTTCGACCCCATCAGTAGGGATTAAAGTAACACAACAATATAAACTAGATTTTTTATATAAGCTTGATTTATTAAATACATCTGACTATGACCTTGTTTATATGTAACAGCAGTATTTTGTTCTTTATCTTTGCAAAAAAACAACAACATTTTTTTCATTTTAAATGTTAGTTATCATATGTTTCAAAAGAAACCCAACAGTACAAACTTAAATAGTTTGGAATATATATTTTTACTGGCAATGTCAATCCATTTTATATAAAAAAAATAATTTTTAACAGTATGAACAATATAAAATGTTTTATTTATTTATTTATTTTTATTTATTATTTTTTTTAATGCTGCAGCGTACAGAAAGTCACCACAGTGGGACAAAAGTAACAAGTGTTACTTTCGTCCCGAATGGACCTCCAGACATTTCAACTCGATTTACTTTTCTATACTGAAAAACTGACAAGGCAAACTTCAGGATGTGTTACAGCTGATGTGTCGATTGATCATTACTGTGACACATGAAATGAGATACACAATTTGTAATTAGAAAAAAAATACTGCTTTAGTAATTTACTTTTGGCACTGGAAAACTGCTCTCTGATGTAACCGCGGGAAACAAGGACGAAATGACTTGAGATTCAGCAGCTCCGTCAAGGGTTGCTGAATGTGCTGTCATAGCTTGGAATGCAAATAGGTAGGTTCTATGTAAAGTTAGTCTGCATTTGAGCAATGATGCACAAGTAGTGCTAGCAGATTAGCCATTTTAGCTATAATACTCTTCTTGAAGTTTATTAGTTAGCAAAAATGTGAATGTGGTGTGTTGTGAGTAGAAGTTTGTAGCTGCTAGCATGTTGCTATGTTTTCTACTTACAGTTTAGTTTGTTTAAGTCAACAAGTTTCAATTGTATCTGAAACTAAAAGCAAATATTCACAAATGTGCTAGGAGTTTGTTTAGCCATTTTAAGCCATCTGGTAATGATTCCTCTTGAAGTTTATAAGTTAGCAAAATGACATTTTAAAATAAACAACTCCTGATAGATTCCTTATTGTTGTCACATCTTTTTTCCTAAGGCAGCGTTTGCTCTGCAAACTTGCCTGGAGAATTGAGAAGGAAAGCACCACTAGTCAGCTGATGCCAGTGACTGTTAACAACGCTAACCCCAATTACTCGCAGCTGAGAGTTAAAAAGAAAAGGGGAACAGCTAAAATTCCTGATTGACTGCTCGGGGGACTGGACACTAATGAAACAATCTTTCCTCCGCTAGCTCGTGCTGACAGGCAGAGAAATAGAAGTGAAAGGGAAGACACCAAATTACCAGGCACCTTTATCTGCACACTCCCAGGTTGGGTGTGATTGTACATTATGTGGGGTAATGATCATGACTGCAGGCGAGTCTTTATATGCTAAAGTGTCTCCGTCTTTTAGGCCCGGGCCTGCGTCGTCGGCTGAGTGACTTTGATCTGGCAATCAGCAAGGTGGAGAAAAGGAAGAGGAGGAAAATTACATTTTTAACAGCCTCCTTCGATTTGAGGGATGCAGCTCGAGGTTTCGATGTTCTGTATGAATGTGACTTTTCTCACACACAGACAGTTACTTTAGCAGTAATGCTATTCTGATAAGAAAAGGATATTTTTCTGCCTATACGAATAGTTCCTTTTTCTTGGTATAATCACTTTCTCTGGGCTAAATTAGTCTCAGTTATCAGACGACACATATCCACAGACTGCCCACAGTCATTCAGAGCATTATAACATAGATAGATGGATAGATAGATAGACAGATAGATAGATAGATAGATAGATACAGATAGATAGATAGATAGATATGCTTTTCGTCTTTTTATTATAGTTTACAAGTTTAAAATATCTTCTTCTTATTATTATTATTATTAGTATTAGTATTATAACAGCAGATGTCTGCATTAGTAAATGTTATTTTATTTATTTTAAATAAATAATTTTAATTTATTATTTTATAGTATTATAATTATAATGTGATAAATCACTTTTAATTTTAAAAATGTTTACGTTATAAAATATTTTATTATTATTATAATTAATAATATTATTAAAACAATGTTATTATTTTAAAATATATATATATATTATTTAAATAAATAATTTAATTAAAATCATTTTGGTATTTATTGCACATTAACTACATATCCAAATTCAAAACTGTACATTCTTCTTTGTTTTTATTACATTTTTTTAAAAAATGCTTTTTTTATTTTGTCATTTTTTTAAATGATAAACTGTTTTTTATTATTATTGTTGTAAGTAAATTAATTAAATACTTTTATTATTCAAACTATTTTATATGTATTATATTGTAATTATTTTCAATTATTATTATTATTGGTTTTAGATGCTGGTCAGATGGAAAGTATTAAAAGTTTAAAATACTCTGGAGATTGTTTTATTATTGTTTTTGGTTGTTTGTTTGTTTTTTGCTGTTATTGCAAATGTTGCAGCCCTTTGCAGTTACCAGCCAGATTCCTTTCTCACTGAGGCTAATATTAACTTACCTTGCTATAAAATATGCAGCAATTGTCAGGTGTTGTTTATGAACAAAATATAAGACTTCCAACCACCTCACAGCACTTTTAGTTAAAAACCAGGTAAAATACAAACAAAAGTATCGAATCTCAAACACAATAACAGTAATAGTAATAATTCCTTGTTTCTTTGTTTAAATGTCAGCAAAAATGTCAGATTTAATCACACAGGTGGCATTACTTCTGTTAGCATGCCGCAGTCGGACAATAATCTGTTTACTTGAGAATTCTTTCGGTGTGGACCAGACTAATTTAAAAAGATTTGGCTTGTGTATCGCGAGAGGCTGTTATATGAAATGTCAACTGCAATTTGTCATATCTCTGAGGAAATCATTCTATTCACCTTCTAACCCAACTAACAAGGTTGAATGGACAAACAGGTAAATATAAATAAATACAAATGTCTCGTTGCATTGAATGGTCTCCGCTTTCCTGGCTAAGAAAATGGCCCGGTCGGTTTACAACAACAACAGATTTGTTTGTGCATGCTTTTTTAACTTTACAAAAAGTACATATTTTTAAATTGATCAAAAATTACAATTATATGTAATTATATGTAAGTAATCAAATACAGCCAACACATAGAAGATTGTAACACATTTAAATACTGGATAATTTGTACAAATCTCATTCGTACATTTTTATATTATGTTTTCACATTTATGTTTTAGGGGGACATTCTTCTTTTTCTTTTTCTTTTTTTTTTCTTTCTTTCTGTACGATTCACTTTGTATAATGTAAACAATGCATGAACTTTCCTACAACAAACAAATTTGCATGGTAATTTGTAGTCAGCTTTTTGGACCTTTGCGTTTTTCTAAAAGTTGTATGTTTCACTTTGTATGAATTTGTACGAAACCGTACAATCTCATCTGTATGATCAAATTTTTTCTATGCTTATACAATCTGTTTATGCTCTAGTCATTTTTATGTTTAGGGGTTGGTTAAGGGTGGACCTTCATGCTGCTTTTTTATAAAATGTTTATTCATACAATTCACTTTGTACAAATTCATACTAAATGAGCGAATTTAATACGGTAACACTTTACTTGAAGGGGTGTGAATAAGACTGACATGACACCTTCATAATCATGACATGGCATACGTCATGAATATGAAGAAGGTTTTATGCATGTTTAAGTTTACTTAAACATTACTTAGACAACATAACCTGTCAGTGTCTATGACTGCAAGTAGGGCTCACTGCAGCACACAGTTGTGGAAAGAGTACTTAAAATTTGTACTCAATTACAACTACTGTTACATTGCTGAAATAATACTCAATTCCAAGTAAAAATACTGGTGTCAAAACAGTACTTAAGTAAAAGTACAAATTACTCTTCTCAAAAAGTACTCTGAGTAATAGTTACTTTTCAAAAATAAAAGGGTTTTCATATATTGTAACGATCAAGCTGGATGTGCCAGCCCAGCTCACTGGTTGGCACTCCAGCGTCAGATTATCTCTATGTGTTTTGTCTCTGTTTTCATGTCTGGACCTTTTTCCATGAATTCATGTCTCCGCCCATCCTATATGTTGTCACGGTTTTCCATTCATGTCTCCGCCCCCTCATCTGTTGTCATGGTTGTTCACTCTAGTCTCCACCCAGTCGTCTAATCAGTGTGTGTATTTAAATTCCCGTTTGTCTCTGTATAGGCGCGGATCATTGTGTATGGATTTCCTGCCCTTGTAAGCGTTTCCTTGTTTTCTTAGTCTCTGTCTTTCCGTGTTCTCGTTTGGATTCCCCGTTGTCGACTATAGCCCGTTCTCTACTCTCGCTTTAGCCTCGCCCCCTGGACATTGTTTGCTGTTAGATCGACCATTGCTACGGACACGGACTTCTCTCTCGTCTTATCCTCTGATGTTGATGTTTACTGTTGCCAAACCTGCCTGTTACCACTCTGAGCCTGGATTTTATTAAAGCTTTGCACGTGGATCCGTACGTTTCCCGTCTCATTCGTGACATATATAAAGCTTTAAAAAACTTACTGACTTATGTTTTAGTGCACGGTTGGATAGTAGTGGTTAAGAATATCTGAACACTAAACTGAGCTAATATATACAATATATACATCCACAATGTCATATAATACTGAAAAATTATAATTTTTATACTGAAATATCAGATTTAGAGAGCAACGTTTTTTTGTTTGTTTGTTTTTTCCAGTGTATTGACTTGCAGTTTAACTGTTCATCACAAGAACTGCAAATGTGCATTAATGTGCACTAAAAAAATAAGTAGGGTCATTTTTGATTTCATGACAAGATTAATCATTTTCAGTACCATTGGAAAAACTACTTCATAATGTATACTGCCATATAGGTATTTTAATATCTCAATATT
>JAUMHE010000037.1:894750-908362 GCA_032359235.1 Enteromius mattozi | reverse complement strand
TGGCTGTTGTCAGACAATAATCTCACTGCATTATTACAATTAATGACAAAAATAATGTTTGGAAATATAAACTGATAATGCCAACTGACACGCTACCGCAAAAGATAGAAATAACCCACTTAAAACAATTTCTTGTTGGTGAAAATACTAGTGGCCTAAAACTTTTGCACAGTACTGTATATATATATATATATTTTCTGTGTGTTTGTGTGTCACAGTCTTGATGATTTGGATTAACCCTTTCATTGCTGAATACCCTAAATCCAGACTGTCAATGGGTTACTGTAAACGCATGTGTCCGCTGGGCACCGTTCTCCTGATGTCACCAGGGTGGCGGCTGGACTAATTGCGAGGGTCCGTCATTACTGCTTGCAGCTATATTGATTTTATATTATCATTATAATTGTAAATAATATCTTTAGCTTTGTTGACACAGTTTGTTGGTTATTTTCCAAGTCAAGTCCCATTTCGCCTCAGGAAAGACAATCTTCGCCTCAGGGATTTGCAATACGCTAACAGTTTTCTTGTTGAGAAAATTATATTGTATGTTTACTTGGACATCCAGGGATAGTTTTTAATATAGCGTGTAATTATATTTCTTATTATTTATTTCTTAAACAGAGTACTTACGTTTCCCTCCTAGTATCATCGTGTAGGTCACAGACTTGTGGGTGTGGCTTCACCATCAATGACGCAACAAAGGCGGCAATATCATTGGACCTGTAATCGTTTAAGTTTTCAAACTTTATACATTATTAACTATCAAATTTATGTTTTCCATGTTAGTGTTTTCTTACTTTATATCATGCAAAATTTTAAGCTTTAATATTAACCTTAATACTACTCTTATCCAGTTGAATAATTTAAGGTACGTTTCTGGATATTAAAAAATGAGGTAAAAAGGGTTTACAGACTTGAATACTTAATGAAAAAGCTCAAAGCTTCGCTCTCTATTTCCCTTTGTTTTTCAGATAGCTGTTTCATTTGCACGCTGACCTTCATCCGTAGGTGATTTTGCCCTTTCCAAACCAAGGCCGCACACTGCAAGAAGAGCATCATGAAATGCCACAGAATCTGTGATTTTAGGAGCACGGCGCCTGTGAAGTGAGATTAGAGCCTCAATCAATGCTGTGTGTAAAAGCTGACGCAACACAAATGTTGGTTTGAAAGATTATAAAACTGATCTGTGGAGGTCTTGTTTGCATAACGTTACCTTAATTATTTGTAGGCTCCTTCACAGTAAATGGCAACTATTTATTTTATTAAATATCATTATTATTAAATATAACTATTACTGTTGCGTACTTTGAGTAATGAATTTACATAATAATTTTTTTTTTTTACATTTCTGGCTTGTCTATTTAAAAGCTCATCCTCTGCAGCCATCTAGTGGCCACTAAGTAACACCACACTAAGTAACCACTACAAAAAAAAAAAAAAAAAAGAGGGAAACGTCAGTATGGAGGCGCAAACTACGTAATGGGCGTGTCTTGGTCATTCCGTCTTCCTATTGGTCTAAATCCCGGAAGCGTTTCGTCCGTGTCAGTCTCCGCTGTTATTTGAAACAATAAACAACTAGAGTTTGTGGGCTCATAAAATTATCAATTGACGGTTTGATAGGACAGTAATCAGTTAACACTAATCTTCGGTGATTTAAGGTACGGTATAAAAACGTTTTAAGGAAATTAAATTCAAACAGCGTTTGTAGTCACTGTTTGCTATGATGTGTTTCATTACTCCGTATATTGTGTGTGTACTATGGTAATGCCACGTTTTTGGGCATTTTTCCATTAGAATACCATGTTTTGACATGGTAGTTTCTTTTGTTTTGTAATAGTAGTACCTTATTGTACTTACTGTCATAAGTGTTAATACCCATAGACATGCATATTTATGGTTAAAACCATGTTATTCTCTACTATTCTCTACTACTTAAGTACTAAGATTAACATTTAAGTGCAATATCTTACACAAATTGACTAACCTGACAATTGCATGTGACTTCAGTCAGTGCATGTCTGTAAATGCACACTGCATGAAACTGTATAATATTTACACGCATCTGTTTTCTTCCAGGCTCTCAGGTTAGAGATGATGGAGCAGGTGAGCCTCACTCTTTCAGTCATGTGAAGCTGTTTCTAATTGTTCTTGTGGATGGGAGGGATGGTAATCTGATCTCTGTCGGTTCCCTCCACCTGCTGTTGATGGATAGAGGGGGTTTGCAGAGCTGGTCTGGTCATAGGAAAGGTGGAAGACCCGAGAAGATGCTTCAGATAGTGTTGTAGCGCATAGATAAAGATGGATAGAAAAGCTTTGACTGCTGCATTGCAGTTCAGAGACAAAACATATGTGTTTTTGTGGACCTACAGTCAGTTTAAGGTAGCAACACCGAGAAGACTCTGATATTTTTGCAGTTATTTCAGATGTTCCGGCATGCATTGGTTTATTTGTGATATTGCGTGCAATAATGCAGGTGATTATAATGCGTTTGATCGATTGTCTTGCAGCAGGAGCAGAAAGAGTGGGACGCTGTTAACAGGTTGCTGCAGCATCATGGCTTCAAACCTGTCAGCTTTGCAGATCCAACAGAGAACAAGAACCTTGCAGGTAATGTGTTGCTGATATTTTCTTTCAAATCTTTTAAAAATTATTTTTAAAGCAATTCAAGTAATTTCGAGCAACTAGAAGTTACTGGTCAGATGTAACAATTATTTTTTTTATTATTATAGTCTACTATCATTTTTATATTTGATAAAAATAATTTGCAAACCACTCTATATTTATTTGTATTATTATTTTTATGAAAATTTAATGTATGTCTTTAATGTTGTTTTTAAATATCTATATATATATATATATATCTCATTCATGATTTTGGTTAAATAATTTTGGTATTGATGAATATTTGTCTGTTGTATATTAAAAATATTTATATATAATATAAATTATATATTATCTGTGTAAATATTTTCAAAATATAAAGGTATGTGTGTGTGTATTTATATATACATAATAAATATACACAGTGCACTCACAATATGTGAACAAAAACATTATTTTGGATGTGATTCATTGCAATTAATCGTTAGACAGCGCTACAATAATAAATAAATAAAATATAAAGTTTTTACATAATTGAATATGTTGTGCTGACTTTAAATTGCTTAAGTTGATTTAAAGTTTTAAACAAAATTAATTTAGGTTACAGTATTGCATTTTATTTATTTTTTTATGTATTGCTACGATTTGAATTTTAGAGGTAAATGTGCTTAATTTATTTATTATACAAAATTGTGTTTATTTTTTAGGATTTTTTTAGGCATGTCTTTATTATTATCAGTCATGATTTTGGTTAAATAATTAAAAAGTGTTTTTTTTTTTTTTTTAGTATTGACGAGTATTTCTGTGTCTTGTCTCTAGAGTTGGTTTTGTTGGAGCGTAAGTCTGCATCTGATGTACGGCTGATGTTGAAGACGATGCTGTCAGATTCTGAAAGAAGACAAGGTCTAATTCAAGAGCTCATTCAGTCCAACAGCCAACTAAAGTGAGTTAAGCTTTCAGAAATTCGCTGTCAATACGCTTGAATATACCTATAATGTAAATAGCGGCCATTATTTTTTTTGGTCAAAACCTTGTGAAATAGATAATATCATGTTTATTCAAATTAATGTCATGATCCCTGTGAACGGTCATAGTTCACCAAAAAATAATTAAATATATAATCTTGTTCACAGTTTTAAACAAGATGACACAAACAAAATTACTTTTTTGTTACTATATTGTCATTTTTATTAAATGTGCTCAATTGTCCAAAAAAACCCTAATGTAATCTTAAAAGTAGACCGTTTTCTCTATGCAAAATATACTGTAATCTCTCATTTAGGGGTGAAATGTGTCATTCCTTTCTTTACTGGAATTTCAGCATAGATATTCAAATGACTCTTTAATATTTGAACTGTTTAGCACTTGTGGTATCTCCCGGGACGTCTCCTGGACATGTCGCTTCTGTCAGCACACGCTCAATAATGTAAAGCCCTGGATAGCGGCAGTGCTGCCCATCTGCTGCAGTGTAATATAACGCAGGAGATGAGATCAGCTGTTCCCCGCTCATTCCACAACGCAGCTAATGCAAAAACAGAGCGTAAAGATGCCTGTGTGGTTTTCAGAGAGGAAGTGCAGCAGCATCAGACGCGGGCCGCCCGTCAGTCTCAGAGGGCTGCCGAGCTGGAGGGCATCCTGGATGGGGTGAAGGTCAAAGTTCAAGACCTTGAGGACTCGTACATCGGTAAAGCGGCCCAACAGCACAGCCAGTTCCAGCAACTGCAGCAGGAGAAGAGAGATGCTGAGGTATTCGTGCGGTAAAGACGTGAAATGATTTGCTCTCTGGGTGTCAGGGGCAGTAGTGTTGGATGTGTGTTTGCAGAAGCGCTGTCAGTCTCTGGAGCAGAAGCTGTCTCAGGAGAAGGAGCAGGTGTCTCAGCTGCAGAAGAAGCTCCAGTATGCCGTGAGGGAGGAGGAGAGACGCGTGGCCCGACAGAACCAGGCCTTCCAACAGATCCACCGCAGATCAGCCCGACTCAACTCCAGCACCGACCCGCAGTGAGTGCCGGAGAGGATCATGGGATCGGCACGAATTATAATCAGCGGTCACTAAACATGCTGCTTTATTTGTATTAAATGCTTAATTCATAAAAATGAATGCACTAAATTCGTATAGTAGAATAGAATAGAATTATTATGTAATTGTAATCAACTCCAAGTCATTAGTTAAACGTAACTCCGCCATGGACGATTGTATTATTATTATATTTTGGGGGGATTTTTTTCCTCCCAATTTTTAAAAAACGTTATACTGGCCTTTTGTGCTTATTTTGTTATTTATTATAAGGACAATATTTTTATACTATAGAAATTATCTAATTTTTATTAAAATTATTTAATTATTAAATTACATTTATCAAATCTTTCAATTGTTTCATTACTATTTTAATATTTTGTAAATATAATTTTAACATTTCATTGATTAGAATTGTTAAAACATTTGTCAATTTAATTATATTATTTTCTATATATATATATATTTACAGAATTGTATTAATTGTCTTTTGAGAACCTTTATTTTTATTGACTAGAATTTTTCTCAATTTTCATCTATTTATTTATCAATCTATCTAACTCTTTAAAAAAAGAAGAAAAAAAAGTCATTGATCATTTGTTACCCTTACATTTGTGACCACAAAACCAGTCATATGGGTAAATGTTTTTGAAATTGAGATTTATACATCATGTAAAAGCTGAATTAAAAAGCTTTGTTAGGATCGGACCATATTTGGCAGATATACTATTTGACAGTCTGGAATCTGAAGGTGCGAAAAATATAAATATTGAGAAAATATTTCTAAAAATGTCCCAAAAAAAAAAAATCGAAAATTATGTCTTGATATATTCACAACAGGAAATTTACAAAATATCTTAATGTGATTTTTTTTTTTTGGCACAAAAGAAAAATCCTTTTGACCCATACATTGTGCAGTATTGTTAGCTATTGCTACAAATATACCCGCTTGACTTGTGACTGGTTTTATGGTGGGTCACATTTTTTTACTGTGCTTGTAAAAGCTGACCCTGTTTTTGTTCCTCTGAAGGATTTTGGACATCATCGACATGTACGAGTCCCAAATGCAACAGCTACGAAATGAACTAAAGTAAGTGCACGAAAGATGTCCATTTTAATTCTAAATGTAAATTCCTCTAACATCAGCATCATCTTTTCCTGCAGATTATATAAAAGTAGCTCTGGAGAGAAGGACTCCTCAAACTCCCAAAAGATCTCCGCCACTGACACGTCTTCTAACCATAAAGCCCTTTTAAAGGTATCTATAATGAGAAATATTTGATATCTATTCTCCATCTTGACATGTAAACGTGATTCTGCTCATCTCCAGTCATACCAGGAGCAGCTGAAGGAGACCAAAGCTCAGCGAGAAGAACTCAGGACCGAAATCCAGCGCTTAAAAGAAGATCTGGAGTCCAGGTTGATAGCGGATTTTTGTAGCCGTTACTATTGGTATATATTTATAGTTGCTGATGTTTTTAATGTTACACATTTTAGACCCACCATAAAAGAAATGAAAACCTGCAAACAGCAATTGAGACGCTTGGATCGGATCATTCAGCAGAGCAACATCAGGTAAGATCAGACATGAACAAGCAGTTCTTCTAATGAATCAGGCTAATTAATTACTTGTTAAACAGATCATCTCAAGCACTCAAAACACTGGACTCGCCAGAGACGCTAAACACAGATAACACCAGCATCCAGCATCTGGATACCTCTAACTGCAAGAGGCTCCTTATGGTATGCGAAGATAAAACTAAACGAAGTCAAAAACTCTTTTGTTTAATTTAAAGGGTTAGTTCCCCCCAAAATTAAAATTCTGTCAGTAATTACTCACCCTCATGTCGTTCCAAACCTGTAAGACCTTCATTTGTCTCCAGAACACAAAGATATTTTTGATGAAATCAGAGAGCCATCAGACCCTACTGAACACAACTCAACTGAAATGATCCTAGATCCAGAAACGTAGTAAATACATCGGTAAAACAGAATATGACATCAGTGGCTCAACTTCAGTTTTGCGATGCTATGAGAATTTTCTTTGCGCAAAAAAAGCAAATATGTTAATTTGTGTTAGAAGATGAACAAATGAGTAATTAATGAAAGAATTTTCATTTTGGGGTGAACTAACCCTAAGCTACTACAGTATCTCTATTATACGAAAAAGTCTGATGTTTCCGGTTGTTTTCCAGGATGTTTGTAAGGAACTCAATGTGCAAGATGTCAGTCATCTCACTTCTGCTGTGAAAGTTCAACGCAAACAAGTCGAATCTGCCTTCAAGCTGGAGAAGGTGATATTTATCACAGTTTGGAATAGCATACTATTTTTCGGTATACTATTATACACATAGAATATGAACTAAAAGCCTTTTCCAAAACACTGTCAAATTGACAGTATCCACAATGAGGTCAACTGTCTTCAATGTGACAAATGAGCTACATGAAACAAAGACTCGTTATTTGACGAAAAATCGCGCAATAAATGACGCAACTTAAACTTTATGTAATGAGCTCATGATGAAATGACAGTTCCATTCGGAATGTAGCCGTCGCATTTCTGACATCATCACAATCGAATTTAATCTACAGCTCCTGCATGACATCACTGCAGTCCTGACCAATCCCAGGGCTCCTTTGGGTTTGCTGAGGCAGCGAGTGCAAACCAACCTCGAGCTCAGCAGGGAGGCGGAGTTTGAGCTGATTGTTCCCACCCTTGAGGTCTGGAGCCGACAGCTAACCTCTCTAGCAGTGAGTCAAATCTTCGGGGGAAAACATTTAACTAAAAGCACTGTCATGTTTATTACTGTCTGGCAGAATAGGAATCCATGCAATTGAGATTTTGCCGATTTCGCAGCTTGTTGATTCGCCACATTGGTTTGAAAGTGACTTCTGTGTGAGAAGTGCTTCATACATCGCATACACTACTGATAATTGACAATGGACCATTTATTTATTTTTTGCTAAATAGCAATGAGCATAGTTTGGTTATTTTGTATTGTTGGGTGAAAAATTCCCCATAAAGATTTCGCAACTGGCTCAAATTGATTATGTGGATTTGGTGCATTGACCAACAGAAATCTGTAACTTAATATATATTGCTACGCTATACGCTATATATTCACCTTAAGATCTGGTCACATTTTACATTTTATGAAATTTCACAGGCAAAATGTTTTTTGTTTAAGTGGAAATCTATGCAACTGGGAACGGTTGAAACAGTGGGTGAAATCTTTGGGCAATTAATTTAACTAAAGGTGGCATCACATTTATCTTTGTTTGGCAATTTTTTGATGAAAAATTCAGTAATTTCAACAGAAATCTATGGAAATGGTTGAACCTGTTGCAAAATCTACATGCAACTTAGATTAACAAGTTAAATTCGATTTTCGGCCAATTTTTGCTGACAAAATTCTGTTATTTCGATAGAAGTCCACGCTACCACTTTTTTTTGTAACGGGTTCAACTGTTCTAGAAACTAAAAGACTTTTAAAACACGACTTTTACCAACAAAAATTTGCCAACGTTCAAACAAAAGGTACAATTTACACTGACAACTTTATACTTGGAATGAAGTAAAGCACAAACAAAAATTTTCCAAAAATTTGTTTGGTCCATAAGGATCTTCATTGTGCCCTCGTCCGATTGGAGAAGAGGTTGTTGCCATGGCAGCCAGAGGGCAGCATCACTGCTCCTTCAGGTCCTGTGCGGGTGGAAGACTTGATGCTGATCGTCGACACTCTGCTCGATGAGACGGCATCAGACGACAAGGTATGTCTCCTGAAAGCAACATTTCCCTGAGTGTGCTGAAAGATCTATCCGCTGAAGATGCTCACGATGTTCCTCAGGTTCTGCGGAGCCCCACCAGACACACCCTGGAGTCCATGGTCGCCCACTTCCAGAAACTCTTCGACGCTCCATCGCTGACGGGAATCTACCCTCGCATGAACGAGGTCTACACCAAGCTGGGCGAGATGAACAACACCATGAGGAACCTCAGAGATCTTTTGGACTTGGGTATTGAGATATGCCGAGACATCTTTGGAGGGTTTCATAATTCTTACAGGCATATGTGACCTTCCTCTTCTTCTCTGAATTGATGGTGTTATATCTAGATGATAAAGCGCCCCCTAGCGAGGTCGTCAACAAGGTATCTGCGGTCGTGTCGCAGTCAGGAAGCGCAGCGGGTCAGGATCTCTACAGCCTTCTAGAAAGCAGTGACATTGAAAGGTACATCCCTCTCAGTGTTTTAGTCTTTGTGCTCAATGTCTGTAAACCTGTTCTGTAACACTTTATATTAAAGTTAGGTTCACTAATATCAGTTAATGCTGTAATTCTCAAATTCTTCGTCAACTAACCTAAATATTTTTTAAGCTTTTCAATATTTTATGATAACTAATACAAAACCAAAAGTACACTTTTTTTTGTTTTTAATTTTTTTTTTTAGTTCCATGCATCAGCTCCGCATCAGAAATAGTCATATGCAATTATTATTAGTTAATCCCATAGGTGTCATGTACTAACAATGAACACTTTTTATAGTACTCATCTAAGTTTATATTAGTTTAGAAATATACTTTTATTGTTAAATCATATTCTTTGACAATTAATTGATGTAACTTGAAATGTTATAGTACAATAATATCTATTACATTAATGCTTATGAACTGACCTTCGTGTAAATTGACACGCTCAGTTCTTCAATTTATGCAAGAATGGCATGTAAAAAAAAAATAAAGCATAAATTTTCACATGTAATTTGTTAGTTTAAATAATAACAAAGTTCATGGTAACTAATGTTAATATGAACAAATAATGAACTAGTAAGTCTTAATAGCATTTGCTTAATGGTACTTTTGTTCATTGATAATTTTTTTTCCCATAATTTATTCAGTGCGAAAGTTTAAAAATGTATATGAAAATGTTAATGAATTAAAGTGTGACCAACTTTTTGTGTAAGTTTACATTTAATTCGATACTTGAGTTTATGTAACAGTGGTTAAAAATATAAAATATTTCAAAATAATGTTCAATAATATGTAAATTGTGTGACTCACCGATCTGTAAATTTATGACAGGAGAGTATTTAAATGAACATTCATTTATACATAAATCTGGTTCAAAGTGTCAACAATCAATATTGTTGTTACTTTATCCTACCTTATCAGTTAAATATAGTTTCACTTAAAATCAGGAATGTGCGATTGCTTTAAGTTGCAGGAGTGAGTTTCATGAACAATTTACACAAAAAAATGCGCCATTCATTTGGAAACTGCTGCTGATTTAACACAAGCGAACAGAAAGTTTGTGTTTGTATTTCATAGTATCATCATAAAGCTGAAGGAACACGAGGAATTCTTTCCAGTTTTCCACTCGTTCATCCTGGAACTTCTGCAAACACTGGGTAAGAACGAACTTTATTCACATTCAACAAGACAAGAATCAGAAGAATCAACTGAAATGAACAGTATTCTAGTGCACTAAAATAATGAAGCACAGATGATTTGTTCACCTAAAAAAAACTATCTTGTGGCACTAGTTGGTTTGTGTTCTCTCTTTCAGACGTCCCGACTCTAGACGACGTTTTACCGACAGTACGTTGTCTCAAAGGCTGCTGATGTTTGTAGAGCACCATGTAGATTGTTTATTATATTGTAAGTGTTCATTTTTTTGGTTAAATAAATTAGCATTTTTGCTCTGTGTGTTGATCGTAACAGCAGTTACTCTCAAATCATTTTTGTAACATCATAACCAGCGAGTGTGTATTTAAAACCTCTTCTATAAGAAACAGTATGTTATTGTGGTAGGTTTTGCAGTCGTCCATCAGTCTTTGTCCTCCGAGGCGCCGGAGTGTCCCTGAAGTTTCTCCATGATCAGACTGTTTGAAGGTGCGTTAGTGATGAGCGTTAAGACAAACGTGGACGTCCCCTTGAAGACGTGCCGTATGAGCGTACAGGACGCCAGGTCCTCGATGTGAAAGCCAGCGTGACGCTCGGCGCTCTGCTGGAGAAGAGAGTCCGGAGTCTGATCGCCGAAAAACTGCAGCAGAACACACTCAGGGTTTTATTGAAGTAGTGAATATTTGAAGTCGCTTTATGGACGGATGTACATTAATTTTTCATGTGTTTGGATGGATACTTACAGCTTTCCCTGACAGTGGATTGATGAAATCGGCCCAGTATCCTCCTCTCCACAGTGTGAAGCAGATTTCTTTAGCACCACTGACAAACTGCAATCAAATTTATTAATATATGATTTGTTTTATTCAGCAAGGATACATTCAATTCACTGAGAGTAACAAGACAGACATTTATAATGTTACAAAAGGTTTCTATTTCAAAAACACAGTTCCACTCATCAAAAAAGCCTAAAAAATGTATGTTGGTTTCAACAACAAGAACAAAAGAAGCAGCATGACTGATCTGAACATTAATCAAATGTTTTCTGACTAATAAATCAGTATATTAGAATGATTTCTGAAGGATTGTGTGACACAGCTTCATTCTGCCATCACAGAAATAAATAACATTTTACAACATATTAAACAAAAAAAAATATTCCAAATTGTAAAAATCTTTCCCAGTAATTCAGTCTTTTACTGAATTATTTATATAGCGGGTAAAATAAGTATTGAATGCGTTACCATTTTCACCAGATGTTGATAACAACCAAAGTAATCCATACATACATACATATAAAACAAAACCCATAAGTTCAGAAATTAAGTTATGTGCAATAAAAGTGAATTTATTTATATTTACCCACTGTACTTTATAAATAAAATCTACACAATGAAAAATAATCATGATGGAATTAGAATATACATTTTATTTAATAATAAAATAATGTATATATAAAAGGTATCACAATGCAATATCTCTCATATATACTATTACAAATTATAAGTGTGTGTATATATATTTTTTTATATATATGCAATTTATAAATAAGATATTTTATAATGAAGTATAATAAAAAATGATTTAGTTATTCTATAAATAAAATGTATAATGATGCAATTAGTATAAATATAACATTTAATATAACAATGTAAATATAAAAATTATAGTACATTAACATCAAATATAATTTAGGATTATATGTATATAATTTAGAAATTAATAAGTCAACATAAATGTTTTAATGCAATTAATATATAGTTTAATAATAATTTACTAATTTAAATGTAACTTTACATTCTTTTTTTTTCTTATTTATTGATGATCTTCATTGTAATAAATTTAACATTTAAGATTTATTGTAAGATTTCAGTTGAAATCTGCAATAAAAATCTAAAAAGTATCAATATAATATAGAATTATTTATAAAATGATGATTTTAGGATGAACATAAACTGCATTATAATTTATAATAGTTATAATTAATTATTGAATAGTGTATATGTAATTAATATTATATAATAAAAATGAACGTGTCATTGAATGGTCCAGTCAGACTCACGTGATCTAGTAGTTCGTGTTGATCTTTGTTCTGGTCTTCTGTGGCTGTTTCCCAGTTCTTCCTTGTTACCGTGACGACTGTGATGGGACTCGCAGGCAGCACTGGAAAAAACAGCTCCAACTCTGTCCAAAACCAATAACAATTAGATTCAGAAACTGTATGTGTAAAGACCTTTGACATGTTCTGTGAGATGAAGTACCTTTCTTCAGCAGCTCTGGGCAGGAATGCATGGAGCACTCCACGTTTGACTGACTGAAGTAGTGCTCTGCTTTACTGACTCTCTGCGCCGTCAGAGACGCTTCTCTACCCTGAACAAACAAAACCGCTCGCTCAGTGAACAATCAACCACGCCACCAAAGAGCCACAAGATTCCTGAGCAGATTTTTACCTGATACTCGTTCACAAACTGAGCGAGGATGAACTCGTGTCTCTCTGTGCTGGACGGGGCGGTTAAAACGTCTGGGACCGTCCTGTGAACTGGCCCTTTCATCTGTAACCCGGTACCCTTCAGGTGACAGTCGAAACCCACGTTGCCTGGCAACTGGAAGCGCTGATCCTGAGGCCCAAATGGACCCATGGTCTCATCTGGCCACACTGTCCTAGGACCTGTCAGACAGACCATTTCAAACCAGTTAACAGGATAACAGTTGAGCATGTTAAGCTATAAAATTATTAACAAAAAGTAATATGTAAATATTATATATATATATATATATATATATGAATTTATAAATTTTATAAATTATATAAAATATATATATATATGAATTAATGTATGTATAATTTATAAATTAATGAAGAAAATATTTACAAATATTAGAAAAAAAGTTGAAAAAAACTAATATTCACACACTAATATAATAAATGACATTATTTACACTTTTTATTATAACAATATTAAAAATGTAAAAAATGTTCATCAGCACATTAATAAATAGTAATTATATATATATATATATATATATACTACATAATATAAATATCATTAAGAGTATATTTTACATACTAGTACATACATTTTATAGTATATTATATATATATATGCATATATATAAGACAATTCAAATATATATTTTATATGACTAGCTATTATATTAATAAAACTATATTAATAATGTTTTATATTATAAATAGATTATACAATTACATTTAAGTTTACATATATTTCTATAACAAATATCACAATGTACACGTGTCATAGGTATACATATATATATAATTACAATTATTTATAGTATATTATATCAATACAATTTTTGTTAAAGTGATACAAATTCAAAAATGTATTATAAATAATTACAATAATTATATATTATAATTATCATCATAAAATATAAAAAGATGAACATAAAATGGACATACAAATTACATCTGTTGTTATAGACATCTATTTTTAACTGTTAAATTATAAATACAATTATAAATATATATATATATATATATATATATATATATATATATTTACACAATTTACACACTTGTGTTTTTAATTATATATAATTATAATGTAAACACTTCTTTATTTTCATAAATATA